>CM042148.1:1159961-1179961 GCA_023376005.1 Doryteuthis pealeii
CAAATGCTTGCAAAACATTTGTTCGGCTGAGGTGCCCAGTTTGGTTCAACAGAGACATTTTCTTGAGAACTAAATGTGCAGTATACATTGTCACAGTTCTCTCAACTTTCCTGTCTGGGGCGGAAGACTGGACGGTATACATCGCAGATGACCACAGAATACATGTCTAATGCATGCGCCCCTTACGCAGTATATTAAAGATCAAGTGGTGGAAACATGTTTCAAACAGAACCATCCTGGGGAGAACTGGACTCCCTAGCATGCATGATATACTTGTTCAACGCAACCTGAGATGGGCTGACCACTTAAACAGATCTGAGGATGACGAACTTCCAAAGCAGATGCTGTCCTCTCAAGAGAGGGATCATGTGGAATCAGTAGACCAAAGTTCAGGTACAAAAACAACATCAAGATAAACCTGGAGGATTTGAACATTTCACATAGGCATTTGGCAAAAGCGCAACTAGAGATCGAATCAAATGGAGAATATAAATCCGCATAGTGTCATCGGATACGATGGAAAGCAAGTAATTATATTTACATATGGTAATTGCCACCACTTCATAGAAAAAGGCGATATCTACAAGTTCGGTTGTGAGCACGCAGATGGCCCAGGAAACAAGTTTTACGCGCCCTGTCGCACACATGACACGTGAAGCCACGGCTCTTCGTATGGGACCGCCACACACATCACATATGTGGTCAGGCGTAAATGTAGAAAATGTATCCAGAACGTCCGACATGTGCAGTTTCCGTAAAGCCAGCTGCAGGATTGTGTGCTCGATTCACCTTGCTTCAAACCCCTTACAGCATCCATGAACAATGCTCCTCCAACCCACAAATTTTATAGCCATCCTTTATTTATGTCATGAGTTTTAAGGTTGTTTTGATGACATCCTTAAAACGCTCCTTGGGCTTGTGTCCCGGATGTTTACAACACTGCAGTTGTCCATAGCATAGTTGCTTCAGGAGTCTGATGTCTTCCATTCTAGCAAGATATCCAGTCTAACGTATCTGGATTCGTATAATGCGCATTTCTATGCAGAGAACATTGGCTTGTTGCAGGACCTTGGTGTTTGGCGTGAGGGATTATCACTCAATATGTAAAATCTTCCTGAGACATGTCTGATGAAATCTCTCTAAGGCTTTGATGTATCGACGATACATAGTTCACGTTTCCGAAGAATACAGGAGTATAAACAGGACACATTATTCATACACACTGAGCTTCGTCCTGGTGCTAATAACTCTGTCCCACCATACATTTTCGCGAGTCCACCGAACTTTCGATCCTTAGAGATATTTCGGAGTCAAGTGATCCACATCTAGAGAGTGCACTGCAAATTTAAACAAAAAGTCAACCACCTTCAGTCACCTTGACGTAGATGTTGGGTTCCACATGCTGATGACTTGGTAGTGGAGTGAGCATCACTTTAGTTTCTCAAGGCTGATGGTAAGTCCAAATACATTTTTCAGAGAAAAGATCCATTATCTCTTGCATGTCCTACTCAGTTTGAGCGCCGAAGTCCGCATAATAAGCATAGAGAAGTTCATAGACGATAGTCTGGAAGGTCTTCGTCTTAGCATTAAAGCAAGCAAGATTGAAGACCCAGCCAGTTGTACGGAATCGAATAAAGACACCAGCACGACGGTTCTGGAAGGCATAGGACAGAGTAATCGCAAAGCAGATAGAGAACCATGTCTGTACAGAGATGTCACCCTGCTTAACACCGTTGTCGATGGGTATAGGCTCTGAGAGTGACCCGTTGAAGTGGAAACGTGCTTTCATGTTCTGATGCAGTTGTTCAAACATTTGGACGAATCCTGTTGGGCATTCAAGTTTCCCGAGAATAATCCATAGCGCGGATCTATTCACCGTGTCAAAATCTTTCGTCAGATCCACAAACACCTGGTAGAGTGCTACATGCTGTTTCTTCTGACATTGCCGAGCAGAAAAGATCATGTCGATCGTTCTAGGACCAGATCCGAAGCCGCTTTGTTTTTCTGGAATAACCGAGGGACAGATCCATCTAAGGAGTCGGTTAAGCAGGAACTTAGCAAAGACCTTGTCCATTGCCTCTAGAAGGCTTATGTCCCGGTAATTGCCACAATCCTTGTAAAGTGAGATCAAAATTGCATCAATCCAATGATGAGGGAGAGGAGCACCCAAGCCATACATAAGAAATGAGGGTGGACCTCTGCGGTGATCCTGTCACCACCTCAACAGGAATGCCATCAAGATCAGGTGCATTTCCAGTATTTATTTCCTTAATTGTTTCACGGATCTCACCGATGGTTGGATGATCATCTTTGAGACAGGCTGCTGAAGACACTGTCGTCAATGACTGAACGATTGTGAAATACGACCGTGAAGTGCTTCATCCATCGTTCCATGATATCCTCGGGACTCTTATGGAGGAGAGACCCATCCTTCAACTTGAGGTGTACCACTGATGATTTTTATGGGCCGAAAGTCTGTCTGGTTAAGTGGTACAGCGATATGATATGTCTAACCACCCCTGGTTTTTCATTCTGCGTTGGTTAAGTTGGAGTGATGATTTTGCATTTCTAAAAGCCTGTCGTGCGCGATTGCAGTATTTAACAGACTTACCGAGAGATTTTTGGTACAGCTTGTTTTTCTCTTCCAGAAGTTTATTGATCCATTGATCGTTCTCATTAAACAAGTCGCAATGTTTCCGCTTTTCATGGCCAAGTATCTTGAAGCTTGACTCATAGGTCTTGCTCCTAGATTGATCCCATGTGCCATTGAACTGTTCCTCTTCAAGCGCCCTCTGCATACCCTTTCGTACATGTGAGTCCTGAAGTTTAGATACATCAATGCGTTTGGGGACTTTCGCGCCCTGAGCGCGTGACTTACACATGACATGGAGTTTCAGTTTACCACGCACAAGTTTGTGATCCACTCGATAGTCTGCACCCCGCTCTGCACAGTGCGCACATACCGAAGGTCTGGTTTGCGGGTTATAACATAATCAGGCATGAGCCCATGCTAAGATCGCAGATGAATCCAAGTTGTTTTATGATCCGGCTTCTAGTGCGAGAATGTGTTGCAGATGAAGAGTTCGATTTCAGTACAAAGCTGGTGCAGGTGAAGTCCAGTTCTATTCATTACTCTCAGTCCATACATACCCAGCGCCGTCCAGGTTCTATGATCTGCCACTCTGGCTTTAAAATCGCCAAAAAGAATGATTTTATCAGCTTTTGAGATGGTACTTATCACCAACCGAAGACTCGTGTAGAAGGTTAGAATTACCTCTTCGTTGATACTAAGAGGTGGGAATAGGCAGAGATAAAGTCATAAAGTGATTGCTTGGCAATGGGACCCGAAAGTGTATGATTGTGCCATTATCGCCGTTTGGTTGCTCAATATGATTGACCAGCTCGGTGCGAATTGCAAAGCCCACTCCACGCACCTGCCTTTCGCCCGCTGGCCTGCTCTTCCAGAATATTGTATTTGCATATTAATATGTGTTCATATATACCCAAGTATAAATGTGTTTATGCATATATCTGTGTGTATATATGTGTGTGCATGTATAGATATGTGTTTACGTATATATGGACAAATCACTCATCACTATCAATAACTCATTAAGAATATACATTCATTTTCTGATTGAAAACATGTCATTAGGTTTAAGACTCTTGAAAATTGTCTTAGTATTCTACAACGGGGCGTGGGGTGAGATGATGGAAACTTATTCCTCATAATAGGATTATTTGACACAAATAAGTTCCTAAATAAACAAAAATAAAGGTTATTCAAATACAGACACGGAAATGGATTGCTCCTTTCAGATTTACAGCCTTGGTAGTTTAACTTTATTTCTGAAATTTATCGCCTTTATTAATATTTAGTTTTGATAAAAAAAACAGAAGTTAAATAAATATAATTTTCAACACATATTGCATTGTAAATTGCCTTCAAAAATCTTTATATTACACATACACACAATGCTTCAAAGATACTATAAAAAAAAACTTTATTTCACTATGCCGAGCAAGGCTATATTTATAGTAAAAATTAAAAGAATTTCGAACAATTTCCACGCGCACAGGAGCAGCCGAGCCGAATTAACATCACGGAAATAGCCGATTTAACATCACGGAAGTAACCGAAAAAGAAAAATTTTCAAATATACGGCGTTCCTCAACTTCTTAAACAACAGATGATTACAATATCGCCGTGGGATAAGTACTATAAACAAACACCTAGTACTTTCAATAACTCTGAGGATGGAATTTTACTTCCGAAAATATTTAGTTTTGAAAAAAAACAAAAGTTAAATAAATATAATTTTTAACACATATTGCATTGTAAATTGCCTTCAAAAATCTTTATATTACACATACACACAATGCTTCAAAGATACTATAAAAAAGAACTTTATATATATATATATATATATATATATATATATATATATATATATATATATAAAATGGGAGATTATGTGCTTAATTAAAGTCATACCGAATTTAAGCACATAATCTCCCCCAAAATTGTCGGGTATCGCACATAATCTCCCCAAAAATTGTCGGTTATCGCCATTTCAAACACATCGTTTGAACACTTCATATATATATATATATATATATATGAGGAAGAATGAATAAATAAAAGAAAGAACAGAATGGATAATAAAAGATGAATTTAATCAGTATCACTTACACATGTGTTTCAGTCTGTTCATCTGTGTGAAAATATTGCGCACACAGAGAAGATTCGACCTTCATCAGAGTGAAATTTTATTTTGAATGAAAAAATTCGTTGGGGAAAAACGGAGAATTTTTTTAGAAATGTGCGAAAAAAAATTTTTTTAAATCACTTTTGGAACGCTGAAAGAGACCGTTAGAATTTGGATATTTGATTTTTCTAGTTGTTATGGTAGAAATGATTTTGTATTGCAAAAATAAAGTGTTATCATTTATCCCTAACATGTTGACAATTTCTCGGAAACTAGTGTTATTGTTATTGTTTTGCAAAAGACGGTGAAATCATTAAAAAGGTAATCGTTCATAAAAAGAACCTAACTTTGATAATAGATAATTTTTTTGTTATTTTTTTAATTTAATGTTATCGTAAGATGTTCATGTTCGGTTGTGTATATGTTTGTATTTACAGATTATGTTAAGTTTAATGTTACAGTGAATATTAGAATGGAGAAGATGTGATTTCATTATTGCTTGAAAATTTGAGGCCAGATAATATGGGAAGAACTGGATTTTAAGTATATTTATTATTTATGTAATATTGCGTTATATAATAAATGTGGAATTATTTAATAATTTATAAAATATTTGTGATATGGTATTTATAGTAAATAAGTGTTAGGGAGAGTTTTCTTGGTGATCTAAATTTTAATAAAACAATTTATATATATATATATATATATATATATATATATATATATATATATATATGTATATATTCTGTAGAGTTATTCATATTCGTTATTAAGACCAATGAAATTATATGAATCGTGTCACAATGCTACTACAAACTTTATACAAAGAGTTTGAATATTAAGCATTAAGCAATGAATGTGAACACAAAAGATGATACAAAGGTGGCTAGTTAAACTATTCAGAATCATGTCTAAAAAACAGGTAACATTTAAAATTTGATATATATATATATATATATATATATATATATATATATATATATATATATATATATATGAACAAGACATATAATGCAGAAGGGAAATTGAGATTGTGGAGCATAAATATTAGCAGCAGGCTTTACAGAAAGAAAAGAATAACATCTCTTTTCTGAATAAGGAACAGGATATTAATACCAGTGCATTTAATAACGTCGACTCTAAAGACAAAAATGCTATTATGAATATACCTCAAGGATACGCTCTCATAATCAAGACGGTATTTCTGATAAAAAAATACAGATTAATTTTCATACTGTCTAAGTGCTGGCGAAAGATGACAGCAGTTTAATGTTTCTGATAATATTTAAAATGAGAAAAAAGTACCTTGACCCACCTTTCACGTTATATAAACGATCCCACAAAACAGAAGCGCGTGTGTATGTCATTAGATATACAATTCAGACATGGTGAAAGCATTGCTAACAACAACAACAACAACAACAACAATATTAATAATAATAACAAGAGGAACAAATGACCTGCTCTTTATCAATCACCACATTCATAAAGAGGCTATAGAGAGGCGTAAAAATCTAGCGATGGCATGGATTGATTACAAAAAGGCATATGACATGGTTCCGCACACATGGATCATTGATTGCCTGAAGATGTACAGAATATTCGGACAAAGTAATAACATTTTTCACTAATGCCATGAAAAATTGGGAAGTTGAATTAATAGCAGGAGGACAGACCATAACTTTGAATTATCACATTCAAAGAGGCATCTTCCAGGGTGACCCCCTCTCCCCCATTACTATTTGTTATAGCAATGATGCCTCTTAACTTTATACTTAGAAAATGTACAGGTGGTTGCAAATTTGCCAAATTAGAGGAAAATATAAATAACCTTATGTACTTGGATGACATCAACATTTTTGCCAAAATGGGATGGAATTCGGCATAGACAAGTGTGCAATGATAGTTATAAAAAGAGGGGAAAAGAAATAACGGAAGTAATTGAATTACCGAATAAGGAAGAAATACGGACACTGGGAGAAAAGGAAAATTATGAATACTTGGGAGAACTGGAGGCGGACACAATCAAACAAGGAGAGGTGAAAGAAAGATTAAGGAAAGAGTACCACAGGAGAACGAGAAAATTCCTAGAAACTAAACTTTGCAGCAGAAATCTTAAGGGTATTTTCCTTCTTGTAAGATACATTGGATCAAATGGACAAGATAGGAGCTCCGACAGATGAACCAAAGGACAGGGAAGCTTATGACAAGGAACAACGCATTACACACGAGAGACGACACAGACAGGCGATATGTATCAAGAAAAGAAGGGGGAAGTCTCACCAGCATTGTAGATTGTGTAGATTTTACAATTATAGCACACGGTGAATATACAAAAAGAGCTAATAGCAGCAGCCAGAAAAAAAGAAAAACAATTGCAACATATAGACCAGTAAGAAAGAACAAAAAGAAGAAAAACAGCTACATGGACACCTCAAGCGAAACACATGAGAGATCACACATCAGAAGACATGGATATGGCTAAGAAGGGGAAACATCAAGAGAGAAAAAATCTCTTATAATTGCAGCAAAAGACAATGCTATAAGGACACATTATATAAAAGTTTAAAATAGATAAGACACAACATAGAGCAAGTGTAGAATGTGTGGGGTAAAAGACGAACTGTCAATCACATAATAAGCGAATGCAGTAAACTAGCACAAAGAGAGTACAAGACTAGACACGACTGGGTGGGAAAGGTGATCTACTGGGAACTGTGCAAAAAATTCAATCTTCACAATTCAACTAAATAGTATATGCACAAGCATAGGAGAATGAGACGCACATAATTCTCTGGGACTTTGAGGTACAGACGACTCACCTAATACCGACCAGGAGATTAGACCTAGTTTTGATTGACAAGAAGAGGAAGATTTGTCATCTCGTGGATTTTGTCGTCCCGATCGATCACAGAATGAAAAGGAAACAGAGCAAAAAGATCGACAAATACTTGGATCTTGCCAGAGAACTGGGAAAACTGTGGAACATGAGGGTGAAGGTCGTGCCAATTGTATTTGGGGCCCTTGGAAAGATCCCCAGGGGTTTAGAAAAGAGTCTGGATGAATTGGTAATCAGAACAAGAATCGAGACCATCCAGACTACAGCATTGTTGAGATAGGCTGGAATACTCTGAGGAGACTTGCTATCACTCAGCCTCCAGTGAACCACCAGCTGCGGCAGGTGTGAAAAACTCGAATGGAGGGAAATAATAATAATGTCAGCTAGAATACTCATAAGAGTCCAAGAAACCTGAGGAGAATTTCTATCACTCAGCCCCCAGTGAACCACCGGCTACAACATATGTGAAAAACTCGATAATAATAATAATAATAATAATAATAATAATAATAATGGTATTAATTGAATATCAAGATTTATGCCAAAAAAGAAAAAGAACTGGAAACCTTTGTACAAACTAGAAGAATATACAGCCAGGTTATAGGAATGGAATTCGGCGTCGAACGTTGTGCCGTGCTTGTGGTGAAAAAGGGAAAAAGAAACAGTGGAGGGAATAGGAATACTGAATCAAGAAAAATACGGACACTTGGAGAAAGGATTATTCCAAATACTTGGGAATATTAATAGTGGACATTCTCAAACAAGCAAGGATGACAGAAAAAGTGAGAAAAGTATACTCCCGAAGAACAAGAACACTTCTAGAAACCAAGTTCTGTAGCAAAAACCTTGTTAAAAGTATAAACATCCTTGTAAAATACTCTAGACTATTCTTAAAAGAACAAGAGATGGACCAAAAGGCAAGGAAGGCATTACACCAAAAATACGACACAGTCAGATTATATGTGTCAAGACAGTAAGGCGGAAGATGTCTCGTCAACATTGAAGATTGCATTACATTGAGTGTATATATATATATATATATATATATATATATATGAGTGTATATATATATATATATATATATATATATATATATATATATATATATAAATGTAACGTTTGTATATCTTTTTTTACGTGTGAATTCGAAAACAAATCATTCAGATAACACTATTTCCCTAGCGACTGAGCGTTTGATTTTCCATATTGTTTTACTTCTCTCATAATGCTGAATTTAAAAAAAAATTCTCTCCGCCCTGCTCAATCTCTCTTTCTCTCTCCCCTCCCCCTCTCTCTCTCACACTCTCTCTCTGTCACACACACACACACACACACACACACACACACACATATATATATATATATATATATATATATATATATATCGTGGAATGTCGTGGTATATACTTATCGGATTATAAATCAGAAAAGAGATGTTATTCAGATTCGAAATCTTGCATATGCCATAACATTTTTATAACTAAGAATCAAACTATATTATTTATTGATGTTTACTGATTAATGGATATAATTAATTAAATAAAAATCAAACGATTTTCTGAAAGTGTCGTATGTTTGCTGGTGCTGCAAACAATAAACTTTGGCTGGCTGCTGGCTCTATCAGCAGTGATTCAAAATGGCCGATTCAAGTATTATTTGGATTTTGAACTTCCTTAAATAGTAAACATAGCTCTATTTCTACTAAAAATAAAAACCAACATTATTGCCATTGCATTTTTAAATATAACTCTGATTCCATATGCAACATTTG
This sequence comes from Doryteuthis pealeii, assembly GCA_023376005.1. NCBI lineage: Eukaryota > Metazoa > Mollusca > Cephalopoda > Myopsida > Loliginidae > Doryteuthis > Doryteuthis pealeii. Next base: position 1,169,281 of record CM042148.1, read on the forward strand.
AATAAAATGCGTCTTCGAAAATTGATCTGGAATTTAGTACGAACTGGTAGATTTCTTTGGAAAACTAAAAAGAAAAATCAACTTTTCAAGCTAAATGTATTGTTTTATGAAAATATTTACTTATACGAACAAAGAAAAATTAAATGAAAACATTTTTATCGATTTTCTTTTACGAATAATTTAATATTTTTTAGAATAAATGAAATCCATTATTAATCAGTCAAACTCAAAACGTTTTTGAAAGAAGCAATTCATAAGATCAAAAAAATTGAATTAATACGTAAAATATTCCACCTACAAACAAGCAAATGTTTATTTATTACATTCTTTGTTACATTTAGGGGACACAAAATGAATAAATTATGCTGATACATTTTATCAATAACTCAAGAAGCAAGTAAAAACTAAATTCAAAATTGTCTTATATAAAAAATAGTTTTAGAAAAATTGACTCAAAACATTCACGATATAAGTTACGTTTTAAAATATTATTCTTAATGTATACAAAAAACAATCTGCAAGTTCTTGGTGATTAGAAAAAAATAGCAGATATAATACAGTGGATACTCACATACTATTTTTATTTTCAACTTGCTAACTGGATTGGAAACTGAACCATTCACCTCTCAATGAAACTTTTGGTAGAAAACAGTATTCTATTCATAACAGTGTTGCTAACTACCGCTAAATTACAAAAGCACATATAGAACTAAAATTTAGTCCCTGGCCCCAGTTAGTATTACCATATAACTGACGTTGTATGTTATAATATCACTGATCCATTAGAGAAATGTGAAATTAACGCTTTTTCGAACATACCCAGTTCACCACAATTAGAATGTGATACAATGTTGCAGATTTGGGGTATCCATCGAGGATCGAATTAACTATTCAGTAAAAATGAGCCTGCAAGACTAGCGTGCTAATTTTTTGAGAAGTAAACAAAATCCATGAAAATGATTGAAACCAAGTGGTACCATTTTAAAAAATACTATTTAAAATGTAAACCCCCCAAAAAATTGAAATACGAAAAATGTGACATTTTAATATCTTTTATTGTAACAATTTTATAGGACAAAAAGAGAATAAACTAAATGAGTATATTTCCAATCATTGTAACTCAATAGACAAGAAAGAACTAACCTTTATATAAATAAAGTTGTTTCAAACCACTCACAAATTGAGGGTTACATTTTTTAAACAATGTTTTAAATGTAAGTATTTGCCCAGCCCATTCATTACGGGTAACATGTAACTCAATGTCGCAAGTATGGGGCACCCAGCGAGAATCGAATTCGCTATTTAATAGCATTGGATCTGTGAGACTAGCATGCTAACAATTACGTCATGATACAATGCCTTCCTTATTTACCAAATGTGTTTGCCACGCGTATTTTGGGATACAAAGCCACGAGTATGGGGCAACTATCGAGTATCGAACTCGCTATTCGGCAGTAATAGATCAGGTGGACTAGCTTGCTAACCATTTCACCACTATGGGAAATGTTACATACATCAAATGAAAACCACAAAATTAACCTATTCCTAAAATTATAAAACGTAAATACTTAGCTCCTTTTATCGTTGAAACTTGAATAAACGAATATTTTCTTTTAAATTAATACGCTAATTTTTCACCTACAAATAAGGACATGTGTAATTCTTAGATTTTTTTCTTGTTATATTTTAGGGGTAAAAAATAGAATAAATTAAACGAACATATTTTCATCACTTTAACTCAACAACCAATTAAAACCTGAATTCACGTTTTTGTCATAACAGTGCCTAGAAAAATAAAACACTTTCATAACTCTCACGAGTTTAAGGTTAAATCTTTTTGAATGATATTTTAAATGTGAACAAAAACATTTCCTAAAATAAACGAACGTTAAAATATATGAATTATGACCAATATTTTTAAAAATTTCATAAGAATCTTGTCTAAATTATTTTCCTCTCATCCACTCTTTTACTCCTGTCTTTCTCCTTTCTCTCACACTTCCTGATGCTCCTAAAATCATTTTATTACGATCATGGACCGGGTACTTCCGCAGTATATATATATATATATATATATATATATATATATATAATCATCTTTTTATATACCAAGTTTCATCAGTTATCATCATTGTATGGTTATTTGTTTTGTTTTTGATCATTTGCTTAAAACAAAGAACAAACCACGTACGTAATTTGAAATCGAATCTAGAAACATCCGACCCACACCAACAAAGATTTATAGGTTCGGCAAGTGGGCGGATGTGTGAGACAAAATTCTTATTTTCTGATCTGATTTGATTGATTGATTTTAACGGTATGTCAACTCGACTAGGTTTAGTTTATATTTAGAAGTCAGGGAATCGCGCTCATTGTTCATTCATATTCGCAGTGACAGTTGAATACTTAGGGCACTGTTTCCACGTCGTTTTCAATATGATACTTCTCAACAAATGCTATAATTAAGCTGAAAACAAAAAATGTAACACAATTAGCGTTTATATTTTGTGAAACCTTTGTTGAATAAATAGAAGACTTAGGTCCTTAGTGTTTTTATATTTGCACTGATCTAATGCGTCTCAGTAAAATCTAAAGCAAAGCAGAAAATAACTGTTAAGGAATTCCTATACTGATCTCTGGTCGACCTCAGAGATAATGTGATCTGATCCATTTAAAGTGATAAAATAACATTGGGGTCGGCACTTATTCTTGACCTGAACGCAGTGAAGACTTCCTACACCCCATATCGTTGCCATAACAATTCCAAAAGACCAAATCGTATTTGAAAAAGCGGACAATCATGTCCAACAATATATGTTCTTGTTGCCATCGGCTAACCAAAAGAATAAATACGGACATAAACTTAAATATTTTAACATGCAAACATACATGAAACAAGCCATTAAAGGACACGAAAATACCTACTTACATGATAAGTAAGAGGTTAATAGACAGCGCAACATCCACAGGAACACATAAATTGTGAATATGTACTAGCTAACATAGTCTACTAGAACCAACAAAATTATTTGAATAAGTAAGAATTTCTATATTGTTCACAAAAAGCAGGATATTTGTATATCCTTGAAAAAGACAGAGTCTGAGTACGACACTATCCTGGATACGGTGGTGAGGCTCCGCTTTTGGAACATTGGGGAATATGGAGTTAATCCTTCGTTGCTATGGTAATACATAAAAGCTCAAGGTTATCAACAAAATTCAGGTCAGCCATGAATACTCAGATCCTGTGAGAGAGCAATCTAATATATGGGTCAGTTAGAAATAAGTAAATATTTACCTCTTTAAAATGATTATAATCGGCTATCACTAAGAATGCTAAACATTGTGTCAGCAATTGTTGATTAGTAATAATTTATGTCCAACATGCCCTCTTCCAGTCAACGACTCAGTTGAATAGCTGGCAGATCATTATTTGGCATTGTCTAGATTTGATTACAAAACATTACTTACAAGTCTGATCTATGCAGAAAGAATAAAACCCAACAGAACTTAGTATATGTAAACTTAAGAGCTTACATAAGTGGGTTGAAAAGTTCATGATGACGTCATATCTGTTGCTAAGGAATTTCTTTTACCAATGTTATTCTAGTACTGAAACCTATGGAATAAGTGTGTGGATCGCAGGGAAGACTATGTTAAGAATAAGTCTCTTGGGTCACATTCCACGAGAGTATGTTGTTCGGCCAATGGAATTTTCAGTCGACCCTGGTATCAGTCGTGACATATTGTTCTCAAGCCTAATATTTACTTTCTTAATACATGGATGAGTTGTAATCTGTAATAACCAGTTCAAAAATTTATTTTAAACGAATTTATATAAGCAACAATAAGCAAATTATGCGTCAATATATGCTAGCGATTTAGAAATTTTGCATGGCTTTTTTGTTTCATTTTATTTCGTACTGAAGTTTAGTCTATCTAAACGAGCAGATATATCTCTATGAAAATATTAGCATCATTTTGTAAGATTGAGTGAAAAATAACGTAACGTTCAACCGTTATTATATTCAATTTAACCAAGGAATTACATCAACTTGGTTAATATAGAGTGGGGTCCTTACGAGATCAATCTTTGATTGAAACCATGGTAGACCCTTTATTTTACATCTAACAATATTATTAGTATTATATATATATATATATATATATATATATATATATATATGTGTGTGTGTGTGTGTGTGTGTGTGTGTGTGTGTGTGTGTGCCGTTGTAATTCTTTTAACGCCCTTCAGGTCTTCAATATATTAATACTAGTTGAATTACCCGGTCCATGATCGTACTAAAATGATTTAAGAACACAAGGAAGTTTAAAAAAAGAGGAAGAGAGTGGATAAGATGAAAATAAGAAACACTTCTTTTGAAATTAAAAAAAGATCACCGATAATTCATATATTACAATGTTCATTCATTTAAAAATGTAACCCAAAACTTGTGAGAGTTTTGAAATAGCTGTATATTTCTAAAAACTGTTTTTGAACTAATGAAAAAAACAAATTTAAATTTAGTTTTTAATTGGTTGTTGAGTCAAAGTGATAAAACTTTTTTTTTTAATTCATTTTATATATTACACCTAAAAATATAACAATTAAAAGAAGCTAAGAACGTGTCCTTATTTGTTGTTGAAATTAATGCGTATTAATTCAAATAAAAATAAGTTTATTCAAATATTAAGGATAAACGAAGCTAAGAATTCTCGTATTATAATTTTAGGAGTAGTTTTTTCTTAGTTTACATATAAAATATTAACGATGTCCCATTGTGACGAAATAGCTAGCAACCTAGCCTCGCTGATACATTACTACTGAATAGCGAGTTTGATACTCGATGGTTGCCCCATATTTGAAACCTTGTGTCATATCCTACTCGTGGCGAACAAATTGGAAAAATCCATGCATTAAAACATTATTTAAAAATGTAACCTTAAACTAGTGAGTAGTTTGAGAAGACTTTATTTTTCTAAAGGTTTTCTTCTTTGCCTGTTGAGTTACAATGGTAGGAAATATATTCGTTTAATTTATTCTCTTTTTGCCGTATAAATTGTAACAATAAAAAAAACTAAGATTTAAAAATGTAACAATTTTTATTCTTCCAATATCTTTTGGTTTAAATTTTAATAAAGGTACCACTTTGTTTGAAATATGTTTATGATTTGTGTTTAGTTCTCCAAATAATAATTTTTTAACAATTAGTACTAAATTACTAAGCAATAATTTGATTGGAATCCGTATTGTATTTAAACAGTACGGACCTCAAGACTTTTTGTACTTAGTTATGAAGAATTCTGAGGATTTCTGCAAATCCACTTATTTTTAATTATTAAATTATATCACTGAATGAGTAAAATTTAAAATCTAAATTTTGAACTTGTCCTTATCATAATCATTAAAATATTATAATTTCATATACCTTCTGATTTCGTCTTTGACAATGACAATTTATGCAGGCTTCGATGTGTGTAGTGTAATAGTTAAGCTAGTCATGTAGATCCATTACTACTGAGTAGTGAATTCGATCCTCGCAGAATAGCTTGTATCACACCTTACACGTGGCAAACGGGTGTGGGAGTATCTGCCTCTGCAATTCGTGCGCCTTTGTTGCACAATGACATTGACCTCACGTTCTAGTACTCCTTTGCTGGCTGGTTCGAAAGGCACGACCTAGAGACACGTCAACATGAAAAAGAAAACACGTAAAAAAATCGAGATCGTAATGGGAGAGGAGGGTTGAAACTTCGTACGATTTGAGTATGGAGCATGTGACTTGATGTGGTCAGCATGGCAAAAGCAAGTTTCTTAGGCATCAATCTTTATGACGCCAAGATGCAGCGGGTTTTCTGGTCGTGTCTGCACTGAACACGAAGTGTCCAGCTGGTCCATAATTATGACGGCTGTAGTGTCGTTTGTCTCGTTGGTCCCTAACATATTGGCTGATGTTATATCTTAGTCATCCAGTCTCTTTTCTGGGATATACCCCTTTATCAACCACTGCCTTCCCTAGATTACTACTACTAATATGATGATAATTACAATTATGACATTACCCCCTCGTAACAACCAGGCTATGGTACCCGTGAGCTGATCATCTCATGTGGGGATTTTACTTTCCACATTCTCCAAATTATATCCCAGATTTTGTACAGTTCGCATGTTTTGAACCCTTTTTCTTTTATTGAGAAGACATCTACACTACCAAAGGCGCACTCAGTACATGAAGAAAATAGTCAACGATACGGTTACGAAATAATCGCATATGAATAGGACTATTCTTGCTGCGTTAACAGAAATTTAATTCTCAACTTTTGGTCAAGAACCTGTCCCAAATAATAGAGGCTCAGGTTGAATCTCTTGAACACTCTCCGATAATTCACCAGGAGAATTGCTTTTTCCTTCGTTAGGTGCCCCTGATTTCCCTTCTTGAGCAGCTGGTCCTATTTTTGTCTATCTTCACACTAATATTCGAAAAAATAGAATTCAGGTTAGCTTTCTAAAAATACTGCAGATACTTCTTCCTAACATTTTTTTTTTGATTAACAAATTGAAATCTTCAGTTTTCGAGAACAAATCATGAACATACACTATTTTCGCCTTCCTTCATATTTACATGCATTTCACACGCCTCCTTTTGGGTAACTCTTATTAAAGCCCTTGCAGCGTCGGTCGGACTAGTACAGTCATTGTACTGCGTGGACAGCTGCTCTAAAAGATCTCCCCAGTTACTCTGGATTATTGTCTAAATATGGCCCTGTATATTCAAATATTACCCGTCTATTCAGACGGGGTAATATTTGAATATACAGGCCAGATTGACACCGACTGTATGAACTGTTAAATTCTAGTATTCTTCTTTTGAACTCAGGCTTGAAAGTCGGAGTTTTTTTTCCCGTGAAAACAGAGATCCTAGACTTACTTGTCGCTACTATGAAAACCTGATGCGTTGGGATAACTCTATGTATCCTATCAATAAAAAATAATAACAACAAAATGAAATAAACTTTCAACCTCCCTGGCAGGGACCTTTCTTGATTTCTTTATTTGTTTGTTTTTATTTTTGTCTTTGCTTTGTCTATTTTATAAATGTTCATTGTGTGCCTTTCAGATTTCAGTTGTTCATATTTTTTTCCATTGAAGTCAAAATGAAAAATAAATCTGTTGCTCTGTGCTGTCCGGGTTGAAAGGCACGACCTAGAGACAGGTCAACAAATAAAAATAAACACAACAGCAAAAATTTGATGATAAGACGTTAATGGTGCTACACTTCGTATAATTTGAGCAGAGTCAGTCGGTAGAGAGTCCGACGAGGAACCTCAAGGTTCCGGGTTCGATATCGGCCTTCGCCAACTCAGCGTAAGAGTGGCACATCGAATTGTGCGGTAAAATAAGGAGCTGATAGTAGGTGTGGCTCTCCACTTCAGACGCCAAAACAATCTCCTTTGTCTCGCGCTAGTGAAGAGGGGATATAACTCCTCGTTGTCTGGCTGATACCGATTTTAGGCCACCCGAAAGCGAAAATCTATCCTCTTTTCACTAGTACTAGACCTAGGTGATTTTTTGCTGAAGTGAGGCGACACACTTACCATCAGCTATCAACTTTACCGCACAGATCAGATTACTCAATCTTTTCTACTGAGTTGTCGTGAACAGGTATTGAATCAGGAATCTTCCGATTTCTAGGTGGGTGCTCGACTGACTGAGTCAAAACTATATATATAGGTTAATTTATTAATTAATCCGGTTGACATGCGAGAGTAAGTTTTTAGGGCAGCAGGATATTTGTAGATAGCTTGTTTCAAGACATTACACATTTCTTGTGTGCGCCACAAGTCTTTATTTCCTTTTTTTATTTGTATTTTACTTTTGTAAAATTTTTATTTGTATTTTCCTTTTTTAAAATTGGTATAACGTATTTGATTGTTTTATTTTGTTTTTATTATTATTATCATCTTATAGGAAGTTTAATGAAGGTTTGCTTGAACACGAGGGAATATACTGGTTTTGGTTGGTTTGGTTGGTTTATTAATTTTAACGGCATATCAACCCGTCCAGGGTTATATCATGCCTAGCGGTTGGGGTGTTATACATATTGTATATTCATATATATACTTCCAGTAATTGGCTCCAACAACGTGCTAGCATTATTGGGAATTATATTGTATGGCATTGATTTGTTTCATGTCTATATTCTATGGTATAATTTTATTTCTCTTAAAAAGGAGAAAATATCCCCAATGTTAACATTTTCAAATAGATCCTTCATATTGTTTGCTTTAAAATAATGTCTTCTGATGTGAGCAAAAAATCTGCATTCCATCAATAAGTATTTGACTGTTAGGGGTGTTTGACATGTTTCACATTGTGGTTGTTGTTCTTGTTTGAGTATATAAGAGTGTGTTAGTTTTGTATGACTAATGCATAATCGGGACATAATGACTTGTTCCTTTCTAGACTTCCTTAAAGTTGGTCTGCAGCCTGCCAAAGTCGGTTTGATTAGGAAGAGTTTATTGTGGATACAGTTATTCCAGTGTTGCTGCCATTTTTTATGAAGGAATCTATTAATTTTAGGTTTCAAGTCAGTATATGGTATCTGGAACTTGTCAGGGATTAAATCTAGAGCCGATTTAGCTGCAGTGTCAGCTCTTTCATTCCTCCTCACTCCTATATGACTTGGTATCCAGCATATAATAATCTCCTTAGAGTTAGACATTGAGTCTAATCTATTCAGGAGCTTAATGATGAGAGGGTTTTCCAGTTTTTTATTTCTTAATGATAGTAGGACTGAGAGTGAGTCTGAAAAGATGATATATTTTGTGTGTTTATTTTCAGAGATGATGTCAAGTGCTATATCTATTGCACGGGTTTCAGCTGAAAAAAAATGGAACTTTCGTTTGGAAGGGCTTTTCTTACAATTTTTTTAATTTAAAATAGCTGCACATGCCGTTTTGTCATTGTCCTTAGAGCCATCTGTAAAGATGTGGAGGTGGTTGTGGTAGCGTTCTAGAACATTGTGGAATTTGTCTTGGTAAGTGCTAGGATGGGTTTTTGTTTCAGGAAGTTCACTTAGCTCAAGGATCACTTTAGGTTTTTTAATGATCCAAGGTGGTCTTTTTGTATGAATGGTTTTTATGGATTTTTTGAGAGGAACTTTAGATTCTTTGAGGATAGGTTCCATCCGGAGACCAAAAGGTCTTATTGATTTTTCTTTTTTTCAAACATTCTTTGTATCCTTGGTTGAAGGTGCAGTCATAAGCTGGGTTGGATGGGCAGGATTTGAGTTTTGTGTAGTTTTGCAAGGCTAGTTTTTTTCGCATCTTAGCTGTAGGGTGCTTTATAAGCCTCTACATATAGGCTGTCAACTGGAGAAGTTCTGAAGGCCCCTATGACTTGCCTTAAGCCTTCATGGTGTACTGAGTTGAGCTCTTTGAGGTAAGACCTCCTAGCAGATCATATACAAAGCAAGCATAGTCAAGTTGGGAACGGATTAGTGATCTGTTAGTTTAAGTAGTGTTTGTTGATCTGCTCCCCATTCAGTATGGGCAACTACTCGTAATAGTTGTTGGGCTCTGGTACATTTATTTTTTAAATGTTTATGTGTGGGATGAAAGTTAATTTTTTTATCGAATATAACTCCCAGGAATTTATATTGATCAACAACAGGTATTTCACTTTCCTCAAGTTTGATGGTAGGGTCCTTGTGCATTTTTCTAAGGAACAGAAATGCACACATTGAGTTTTGGTCTTTTGAAAATTTAAAGCCGTTGTCTGTTGCCCATTTGTTCACTTTGTTGAGGCCCATCTGCAATTGGCGTTCTATTTTGTGGATATCTGTGGATCTATAGCAAATGACAAGGTCATCAACATAGAGAGCGCAGTTGATTATAGGATTGAGGCTATTTATTATATTATTTATTTTAATAGAGAAGAGAGTTACTGATAGGATACTTCCTTGCGGGATGCCTTCTTCTTGAGTTTGGAGGTCAGAAAAAGTGGATCCCACACGTACCCTGGAATTTCTATTGGAGAGGAAGTTTTTTATAAATAGCAGCAGCCTTCCTCGTAACCCTAGATCGTACATGTCTTTCAGGACACCATACCTCCAAGTAGTGTCATATGCCTTCTCCAGGTCAAAAAAGACTGCCACTACATGCTGTTTTTTTTATATATGCTTCCCTGATGTAGGTCTCTAGTCGGACCAGATGGTCTATTGTACCTCTCTTTTTTCGGAACCCTGTTTGGAGGTTTATAATTAGGTTATTTGCTTCTAGATACCATGTCAGCCTTTTGTTGATCATCCGTTCCATCGTCTTGCAGAGGCAGCTTGTCAAGGCGATGGGTCGGTAATTTTGTGGATTAGTGGTGTCTTTGCCAGTTTTGGGAATGGGTATAATTGTTGCTTGTCTCCATGTTTCTGGGAATGTGTTACTTTTCCAAATATGGTTATAAATGTTTAGGAGACATATGAGAGATTCTTCTGGTAGGTTTTTAAAAAATTCATTGTGAATCTCATCAGGACCGACAGCTGTATTGTCTGATTTTGTTATGGAGTCATTAAGTTCTGCTATTGTGAAAGGCTTGTTGTAATCTTCAGAATTTTTTGAAGTAAAGTTTATGTTTCTCTTTTCAACTCTACATAGAACAATCAATATCTGTTCACTATATATCCCG
>CM042148.1:1184961-1192461 GCA_023376005.1 Doryteuthis pealeii
TCCATAAGTGTGTAGTGTGTGTATGTGTGTGTGTTAGATAAAAAGGTAAAATAGTTAAATTCATAAATATCTAATATAAACCTTATTAGTTAACAAATAGTGTGCAATGGCTTGTATATTTGTATGTGTGGGTGGTTTTGCTGGGCTATAGATGTGGGTGCGTGTTTCGCATTAGTCTTCTCGTTGTAGATTTGTTTCATTAATAATTCTCCATAGTGCATGTGATATGTGTTTCGTGTGTGTGTGCATATACAATTACGTGTACGCGTTGGTTGTGGGTTTATTGCATTATGAACTCTGAGTTCGGTCCTATTATTAATCCCTGGGTGTAATCTAGCTATTAGTAAGGCCTCCTTAATTCGGATTAAGATCTTAGCCCAGAAGAGCACTAACCGAAACTTTTAGTAGGTTTATCTGACTCGTTAGATTTATCTTTATTATTTGCTCTACTTAGGTATTGAGCACTTTCTACTTACTAGCTTTAGTTTTCTGGAGGCTTTGTATATATATATATATATATATATAATATATATATATATATATATATATATATGTGTGTGTGTGTGTGTTGTGTGTGTGTTATGTATGTGTAAGCATGTATGTATGTGTTGATATATACATAATGCAATATGCTACATTTATAAATAAATAGTGCTCAGTATATCTGATTGACCAAAGGTAGATATAAATTGGGTTGCGTAAACACGGAACCATTTATGTTCGTTGACTATCTGTAACTCAACTGTATCATCAGACCAAATGTATTTAATATCAAAGGCTGTTCATTTTAACTGCTTTTATATGCTTTTACCCTTGTCTTTGTACACGACTAAATATGTTTGCTTCAGGCTTATATATAAATGATTCTACCATTTCTATACCCTTGCAAACCACATTCCTTTTCTAATTGTAAATTACCATTTCAGTTTTACCCTTGAAATAAGAAAGTGATTATTGATAGGTTTATATAACACATAATCATTACTTCGACTTTTTCGACTTGTAATTGCTCAACTAACGATATTCTGAAGATAGAAATGTACAATTTATATAAACGTTGCAGATACCACTCAATAAACAGCATACTTTTACAGCATTCTGCTATTCTAAAAAAAATATAAAAAAAAAGATTAGCCACCATGCACACATTTTGAGTAATATACCCTCTTATTAAAAATTCATTTGGTTAAAACATGTATTAGTTTGGGAAACAGACTCAGGAAGTTTCAAGTGGAAAATAAAGATGAAGAAATTGATGACAGATATTTGTGTGATTTTGCATTATTTTGAATAGCCTGAGAACAAATATTTTTGCAAGATTAAAGTAACTTGTTTATATAGACCAATTCTAAACAATCCATACTCTATATTTATGGAAAAGGATTCTCAAAAGACTATTTTGCTGTTTTCAAAGTCTTCATCTTTTTTATTAAATGCTTACCAAGTTAGACTTGTAAATATGTTGATATGGAAAAGTGAGTTTGATCCTCACTGAATGCCCCATACTTTTTTAATATTTTATTGAATAAAACTGGTAATTAGCCTGTAGCTATTAAATCAAGGTTTTCAAGATTTAATAATCTACAGTAGAGGTTTCAAACTCAAGGACATAAAAGGGTCATATCTTCATGAAGTAGAGGCAGAGCGAGTTAAATTGAAATAAATTAGAGGTGTGTGATTTCCACTATTTTTTAATGCTAATCTGTAATACAACTAAATGGCTGCTACTTCTTATTTTACCATTAAAATTAACTTGCATATGATAGTAAGTGGGATGTACATTAGTACAAAATATACAGGGACAATTTTCCCAAATTAAATTATCCTTAATTCCATTTTTACTTTTGGTAAAATCCCTTTCTCCGTTTACATTTTTTAATAAATACCGTTTCTTCCATTTTCTTTAATTTCACAGGTAAATGTCAATAAATTGCACAAGAAATATTGATAAAAAGAGAGATAAAAATAATAAATTAAGGTTTTATCAAATTTAAAGAAATAACTGATATAATTCCTATATATTTACCAATACACTCTAAAATAATTTAACATGATTTTCTATTTGTGTGGTGTCTATCATTTTGAATACACCTTCCAATTATTTTTCAAGTACACCCTCCAAGGAAACAAAATGAGTTGAAATTTTATAATGTCAATCCCACCTCTACCACAAGGTCTCTGAAACAAGCCGATGTATTGAATTATTTTTATTTTTCAGCTTTTGATCTTGAAGTGAATGCAACTTAAATATTAAAGTTCATCCCACCCTTCTCTGAGGAGAATCATGGTCAAGTAATAGGGACAAATTCCGAAATTTTAGGAAAATATTAGCACCAAAAATGTTTTTACCATAGAAAAGAATCGGCGTGTATACTGATGTCTATAGTACCTACTACAGTGAAACAAATTGAAGAGTGAAGTAGATGTAGAAATTCAAATTTTGAATGGTAGAACATTTCAGATCATTAATTAAGGCCTTATATTTTATTGACTCTTTTTCTTGGATTCACCACTATTTTGACAATACATTATTCAATATAGATGCTGATGATACGTATAAACCACATGTTTCCTCTGAAAGCGATTGGAAATTGATTAACTTTATTTAATTACATACTGTGAACTACGTTTATATTTCAATCAATAATACACCTATGATATTTAAGTGGTGATCTCAACCTTATGCTCTAAATACAAACAGTCAAGCAAGTAAAACCTATTTATATCATGCTATGAAATGTGCATTCGGCTCATTATCTCTTTAACTATTTCATTTTTGCTCTTTACTATGTCTTATGATGAGGTATATATATATTGATTTGCTGGTTGCTTTTGAAGGCTATCACAATGCAAGTGTAAATATATATATATATATATATATATATATATATATATATATATATATATATATATATATATGTGAAAAATTGAAAAAAAACAAGTTTATAAACGCATACTGTTTATTTTCGCCTACGCTGCAGTGTTTATATCTGTTTCGAAAACACCTTCATCAAGAAAAATAAATTATTACTGAAAATAAAATGTCTGCGAGCCTCTGTTTTTGGTGTGTGAGGCTTCCTTTTTGTCGATCTTCAAATGTGAGAGAGAAAAAAATCTATTGCTCTTTTTAATGTATATTTTCTTTATATAATGTAATATTATACTATAAAATATTATGATAAATTATATTATGTTATATATTATATTATATATTATATAATATATATTATATAATAGATATTATATTATATTATAGTATATATTATATTATTATATTATTATATATTATATTATATATATTATTGTATCATATATTATTCTTTTGCTATTATATTATATTATTATATATTATTATATTTTATATATTATATTATATCATATATTATATATATAATATAATATATTATATTATATATTATATAATATTATACTATTATATCATATTATGTAATATTATAAAATTATACTATATAATCCTTGTTTATATAACGTATTTTTTTAATGTTTATTTTTTTAATATTTCGGGGTACGAGTATATATATATATATATATATATATATATATATATATATATATACAAAAACATGTGCAAACACTCTCTCTCTCACATATTCGCTCAAAAACAATATGATTGTTATCGATACCATATGCATTGGTATACATTCATTTATTTAAGTTTTATAGACGAACTCTGATTCATTTGTCAATGTTTCATTGTAATCTTCACAACATTTTCATGGACTATTGTATTTTTGTTAAATGGTGTCTATAATAATTTTCTGTCTATAATAATTTGCTTTTTCACTGTTATGATATCAAGTATTACAATTTAATGCTGATAATTTATACACATTTATATGGTTTAAAGTAACTATTCTTATTTGATAATAAATCTATGTGCATATTTATATAGATTAAAGTATCTTAATGTATTAAGTATCTATTAATCCTAACTAATTAATCAGATCTTCGAGTAACTATTAATGTCAATAATTTGCACATGGTTATATGGTATCAAATATTCAATTTGATATAAATAATTTTAAAACTCAGATTTTAAACTCAGATGAAAACATAACATGTGCTATAACTCATTTCTCTCACACACACACAAACAACAAATACGCACACGCACACATACACACACGTGCATATATATATATATATATATATATATATATATATATATATATATATATATGTACATATATATATATATATATATATATATATATATATATATATATATATATATATATATAATATATGCTATATCTATAATCAAACAGTACTTCATATTATGCTTGGTTCCACACTGATGAGACATGAAACGTCGAAACACAGTGTCTGTGGATGATATATATATATATATATATATATATATATATATATATATATAATATATATATATATATACACTGGAAAAAAATTAACTCTGGGTAGATAATTGGGATTGAGAAAATAAGTTTGCAAAGCGAATTAGATTTTTTTAAAAATGCAATCGAAATCTTGTTCACACTCTCTAAATCACTCTATTTACTCAGATAGAAAAACTAACATGTATAAGTTTTTGAGTAATCAAAATATATTTGAGTAATCAAAATATGCATAAAGAGGTCGAAAGTGACGGACAGAAAGTGTAGTAAGAGACGGTTCAGTTTTTTACTTAATTGCAAATTATGACTGTTTCCAGACATAACTCAATTCTAGAAATAAGGAATATTTTGATATGAGTTTTGTGTCATTAAACTAAAGAAAAAAGTCTTTAGCATACAATCATTGATTCACTCAGCTTTAGTATAATAATAGATATGTCTATTTGAATTAATTCGCAGTTTAATTTATTTGAATATATTGGAAAAGGGAAACAAAGATAATTTATCTACTGACCAAATAAGTTCATTTGAATTAATTCTCTGTGTTAATAATGGAAAACATTTACCTTTTTAGATTTAAGATAGATAAATTACCAAAAAGTAGGAAACTATCCAATTTGAATGAGATTTTTAGGACGTTATTCATCAATGAGTTCCTTTATAATGAATAGTTTGTGCTCTACCAAAGATGCCGTAAAATCCGTATTTTACAAAATGAATTTACCTCACACTCCGATAGAAAGATTTTTACCACAAATCAGGGAATTATTCGATTTTAATGAAATTTTCTGTGTTGATTGAATTTTATAATGCATCAGTTAGTTTTTATTAAAAATCTTTCTGATTTTTTTCAAGTCACTTAACTTTGACCCCCCTTATTTTGGGGGCGCAAAATATCAGTGGGGTTACATAAAGTTAAAACTAATTACAGTATAAATAGAAAGACAAAAGACCGGAGATGTGAATAAAGAAAAAATTAAGGGAACTATCCTGGTAGAAAATAAGTATCGAAAATTGAAAAATTAAATGTAAAATAAAAACTATAAAAAAAAAAATGTTTTGGAGATCTTTTTTTTTTTTTACTCTTTTCGATAATTATTTAATTGGCTATTATTTTATAAAAGAAAAATATACATCGATATTTGTTCTGTTTAAAAAGGGTGGTCTGAATTTTTAATAGGGTTTTTCTACAAACATTATTACATAGCAATAATAAACTAAAGTAGTTAATAAATAAATATTTATTTTTAAAATCTGAAAATATGTAATTTGACACTTAAAATTAGGCATTTCATATTTTAAATGAATTTTATCTATTAGTTTACCATAGCAGAAATACCTAATTAAATCCGTAAGACCTTAAATAATCGATTTAATTCATTTTAATTAGTTTTTAAGATGAAAATGAGCCAACAAAATTGGCAGTGCCTAGAATAATTTGTTTTATTTAAATAAAATCCTGAAGAAAACTTTCACTTAAAGGGTAGGGGAATCAATATTTGCTAATTTAAATAAAATTCCATTATTTTAAATTTCTAGAAAAACTCAGTTACTATCTTTGCCTAACATGAAATATTTTAATTAAAGATTTATCTAATCTATTCCCAAAAAAGTAAGTTTAATAATCATGTTAAATCAGACATATTTTCCGAGTTTTTATTTATTGAATTAAAAAAAATTATTTCTTTATTTATTTTTTAATTGTTCTCATCTGTTTACAGCAGACTATAAAATAATTTACTGGGAGCAAATAAAAAATTAAAAGTTTTAGCTATGGTTTTTCTTTAAAAAACATTATGCAACAGGGTTTTAGAGTTTTCGGGATTGAAAAATCATAGCTGGGTCAGTAGATACCACCAAAATACGTCACGTGATCAGTTTAGGCCAGATTGAAGGAAGAAACGAAAATATTTTTAAAATTAAAAAAAAAAAAATCTCCCAACAAAGAAAAACAGTTCATTCAAAGATCAACTATTCCGACTGGGGAAAAAACATTAAAGTTTTTTTCTTTCGAATAGACAAAAAAAATTAAGATAATATTAACCTTTATGCAAGTTTCATTGTGTTAAATATAGTGGGGGGTAAAATTGGTGGTACTTAGAACTTATTCACTAAAAGTATAAAAAGTAAAGTCGTCGGGGTGGCCTAAAGTCAGTATCAGCCAAACAACGAGGGAGTCTATCTTCTTTTCAATAGCGCTAGACAAAAGAGATTGTTTTTGCGTCTGAGGTGGAGCACCACATCTATCATCATCCCCTTACTTTACCGCACATATCCCTGTGCTACTCATACGCTGTGTTGGGAGGGCCGGTATCGAACTAAGAACCTTGTGGTTTCTAGCCAAAGGCTCTACCAACTGAAATACGACTGGATAATATGGAAGCTGAGAATTTTATTTTCATTGTTTTATATTATAAACTGTACGAAAAATAAAATAAAATTTTTGAAAAAGAAAGCACATTATTATTATATTAACTTTACCGTCAAATAAAAACGTAAGTTATCGTAAAAAGGGTTTTGCGTTTATTTATTTTTAATTTTTTTTATTATTTCGTTTAATTCGTACATCTTTTAATCTTCAAACATCACAAATCATGATTTTATTACAAATTAAGTTGAGTTGGATTAATTCTCATCTTTTAGTTATGATAAAACTTGTACTTTAAAAAAAAATTAAGACCCTTTATTTTTGTGGTAGTGAGACGTGTTGATAGCGATTATCAGTTATGGGTTTGAAATGGTAACAATTAAAGAGGGTGGGTCAACTCACACTTGGCGCTCTTAGAAAGATTAAAGCATATAGGGAGTGTTTAGTTAAGCTATATATAGCGAGGGTTAAATTGATATGCAGAACTTAAGAAAGGGATTGGTGACTTTATGATTTAATAGCCAATTACTGCTAATTAAAAGGATGAAAATGATTTTTTTTCAAACATAATTTAATCATAGACTAAGCATAATTTTTGTGTCATTAAACTAAACAGTAAAAAAGCCTTTAGGATGTAAAAAATGGTTCGCTCAGCAATAGATGGGTAATTCCATGTCTAATCATCCAGGCCATGTCACCCACCCGCTTCAATCTTTCTGACATTTTGTATATGTGTGGACTATATTAAAGTTAGAC
>CM042148.1:1197461-1312461 GCA_023376005.1 Doryteuthis pealeii
TTTTTCACCTGTATATTTATATGTATGTGGGTTTTACCACATAATCGTTCTATCAATGTAAATGTCACTCTTATTTCTTGTATATCTGATATTATATAGTGCTTTATTGTATAGATTACTAACGATATCGAAACTCTGTGGGCTTGATGATTTTTTATTAATTCTGTATTCCGTTGAATATGGAATTTTCTTAATTATTGAGGGATGGTGGTTAAACTCGGGGTTTACATATCTGGGGTTTGTGTTGGGTTTCATGAAAGATTCAGTATTACCTGTGATGAGATTGAATGAAACATCCAGAAAGTTCGCGATTTTTTGTTCGATTTGATGTTATCAGACAATCCCATGTTCTTCAGGGTCACATAGTATATTTTCCAATCCGTCGAATTTTTAGCCGCACGCATTACTAAGATTACTAAGATTACCATAATCACTGTAAATTCCAGCATCCTTAATGTATTGTTTTATCTTTACGTTGTATAGTATTAGTACGCCAACTATGTTTCAGACGTAAGCAGAGTCTAAAGCCTATTTTGCTACATCGAAAACTGTGCTATTTAAGGTTTTCACACATTGTTCATCTCACGTTAGTAGAATTGTTTTTCGGATTGATTTTCTGATTCTGATTGCTTCCAGGGTGCCATGGGGCGAAATCCATTACTTCGGAGAATAGTTTCCCTGATATTGACTGGTAAAATACTTTAATATGAAATTGGATGAAGGCCAAACTGTTCTTACTTTTCATATTATTAAACCATTTGTTGATCCATTGGTTTAGGATTATCTTGTTTTTTTTAATTATTTCGTTCTTAACTTTCTCCACTTACTCACCCTAACAATTTCAGATTTATTTGGACTAATAATTCGACTTTCTGGTTTCCAACAAAATCGGGTTTGTGATCCTTTAGTTATACATATGCATTTTTTATCTGTAATACTAGTACACCATTGCTAATAGTTAGTTTCTGGGTAATTATTTTGTCTCCTTTATTGATACTTTCTAAATTATTTCAGTTTGTTTTGAGTTTTTATATCTTCTGGTTATGTTATTGATAAAAAAATGATTAGAGTTCTGGTAATCCAGTGTGTTGAAGTTACTTATATATATATATATATATATATATATATATGTGTGTGTGTGTGTGT
Organism: Doryteuthis pealeii; assembly: GCA_023376005.1. Taxonomy (NCBI): domain Eukaryota; kingdom Metazoa; phylum Mollusca; class Cephalopoda; order Myopsida; family Loliginidae; genus Doryteuthis; species Doryteuthis pealeii. The sequence continues at coordinate 1,198,608 of CM042148.1, forward strand.
GTGTGTGTGTGTGTGTGCGTATATATATATATATATATTCGTCATACAACGTGTGATAGCACGTGCGATACCCTGTCCTCATCAGCTGACAACTAGGAGTGATAACACAGTTTCGGTAGCTAAGGCAGGACTGCCACTTCCTAGCGCTACCAAGCAGCTTTTGCCACCGGACAAGGTATTAAAAAAATTGAAATACTGCAGAGAAGAGATTATATGATCCGTTCATCGGAGATGTTTTGTTATCAGTTTGTTTTTTAAAAACGCGTTTGTTTTCGGCCGTTGAGTTGATTACGCGATTGTAGATGTTACGTAACAACACGGGAATGATGATTCCGCGCGCGTATCATTTAATCCTCGACCAGATCCAGCTCGATGCATTTTGCACCGTGGTTTGAAGACGATGTGGGGCGATTTTCAGACAGCGGCCAGATTCCTAATTTTGAAAGAAACGAAATGACTGAGTGTCCTAGAAATCCACGACACCCAACCTCAATAGGAATAACATGGCATGTCCAACCCTTTTCCACGCAGTCGGCACGCAGTGACTCGTTTTTTTTTTCGCTCGTGTGCCTCCTCCTGGTTTTCCTCCCAACGGTACGGTTAATTCGATGAGGAGGACACCTTTTTTTGTCAGACCACGTTACAATATCTGGGCGCTTATCAGTTTGAAGTATGTGAACTGGAAATTTTAGGGATGTCTTGAGATCCACTGAAACCTTCCAGTCACCCGCTCCATTCAGCAGTTTCATGTTTGGAGTTTTTGTTTCTTCACGGGGCATTCACCTTCCTTGTGAAACTGAATGTTGGATTCCCGGGCTCTGACAGGCTGTTGGTTTGCTGCCTCACATTGTTTTCTTATCAACTCCGTGACCACTTCCAAAATCTTGTGTCGCCACGTGTACATCTGGAGCGATTGTGGACATGCAGATAACACATGACGCAAGGTACGTCGATCCCGTTTGCACGAAAAGCACAGGTCCGAAACAGTGTATCCCCATAATTTCAGGTTGATCGCATTTGGTAGGATATCATATGTGGATCGAAGGAGGAATGGTATCGACAGTGGCTCCATCGAAATTAAAGATTTCCACGATAATTTGATTGGTTCGATATCATTCCATTTTGTCCACGCACATTGTTTAGTAACAGCAGTGACTATTCTCTGCTCCTCCTCAAACATCTTGACTTCTTCGATCACCATATCTCTTTTCCCTTTTGGGACCTTCTTGGAAAATACTTTGATGCTCGTACTGCCCAGCCCAGCTCGATTGGTTTGCGTGACGCCTTTGATTCGTAGGCTACATTCCGCCCCTGTGCGGTTTTAACGGCTGACCACTTCGTACCTGACTTTATTTCTGGGTGCGCCTTCCGAATTACCTCGTCGGCTGGGTCCTTCATCATCATATGAAGGCGCACTTTCCCAGCCTTGAACTCTTCTACCAGTGAAGATATTGGGAGCTGTAGGTTTCCAGTATTGGTATATAACTCTACTTTCGAAAAACAAGGGGGGACTCCGAGCCACTTAAGCGGGTATGTGTTGATATATTGTTGGATTCGCTCAATGCAAGATAGTGCAATCTCATACATCTGTAAGGGCCATAAAAGACGGGGTAATAATCCATATTGGTAACACCACGCCTTCAACTTTCCGGGTAGATCAGTTTTTTCGATCGACTTCAAGGCTACTTTCTGGACCTCTGTACCCTGATGTCGGTCAGTCAGTGGGATTGAATAAAGACGTCCGAGGCTCTTTACCGGTGTTTCCCTGACTGTTGGGATAATATCACCTCCAATTATGAAATAAATATCCCTGACAGAACCTCTGATTAGAGACAGACTCCGACTTTTCTTCAGCTTAGCCTTCATTTTCGCCCATGTGAAAAGATCATGGTATCTTTGAAATAGGCTATCGGCAGCGATTTTTGACGGGACAATGATGGTGATGTCCTCCATAAAAGCTCTGGAAGGAGGAAGAATCAGCTTTTCTTTTGTCATCACACCTGTTAACGTGTCCGCTGCACCTCGTAAAATAAGTTCCATGGCCATGACGAAAAAAATGGAGAGATCACATAGCCCATCATGATGCCGATTTCAAGTGCTTGCCATTTGGTAGTGTAATCTTTCATGGTAAATTTCATAAAGGGTGAATTAAAGTATTTCATTATGATTTCTCCAACCTTGCTGGGGAAGTTGAAATAGTCGAGTGCCAACCGGATTAGTTGATGCGGAACTGAACCGTATGCATTGGCGAGATCAAGCCAGATTACGTGTAATTCCGTTTTGTCTCTTTTGGCTGAGAGTATAGAATTCCAAATCATCTGTAAATGTTCCAGACAGCCAGGGAAGCCAGGGGAGCCAGGTATCCCCGCCTTCTGGACAGATGCATTTATATAATTATTCCCCATCAAAAAGTCCGTCATAACTCCAAAGAATATCTTCCCCTCAACATTTAGGAGGGATATGGGGCAAAAATTGTGATACCTTTTGACTGCTTTTCCTTTGGTATCCAAATACCGTCAGCCAAACACCACTCCTGTGGTATAGCACCCTGCTTCCAAATCCGCTGAAGGAGGACAGTAAGTTTGCTGAGGACGCATGGACAGTTTTTGTATATCTTGTATGATATCCCATTCATACCCGGGGCACTACCTGCGCGGGCCTTATGGACGAAATCTCGGACTTCCCTCAATCTAATGCCGCTATCATTAAGGATTACTGTTGGATCTTGGAGTTTTGGTAAATCTCTTAAGGGAGGTATTGGGATATCGCTGAATTCATCCGAATATGTTATTCTCAGATAATTTTCGAGTTCCTCCTTCGGTACATCAAGCTTGCCGCTCTTTGATTCAACGAAAAGTTTTTTTGCGAAAGCATAGGGATTCGTATAGAATGATCTCCAAGCCTGACGTTTTTCTTTTTTTAAATATCATTTAGGATATTCTAAAGACCCAATCTTTCATTACTTAGGGCTTTTTTTAATCGGCGCTTCAGCATTCTTTGTTCCGATCTTAACTTTCCTTTTTGGATCTGTCGTCTATTCGGCCGTTGTTCTTCTTTTTTATCTTTCTTATGCGTTACTGCACCAAACCACTCCAGACAAACGTCATGTATAATTCTACAGAAGGATGTTATTTGTTGGTTAATAGAACCCTTAAGATGGGTGGTGAGAAGGGAATTACGTCGTTCGCACCAGCGTGCCTCGTGGATTCGTAACCCTCGCAAGCTATTAAATTCTCTGTCGCAATCACACGTTGTAGCCGGGTACAGGTCCAAGTCATTTTCTTTTGTGCAAGTATGACGGGGGATATATCCTCCCTCCCCGCTACAGACACTCAGAAGGCATTTTTCATTTGTAGAACTGTTCATATTTTTAAAAGAGTCCTGTCTTTCCATATATAATCTGTTATACTCAATGGTGAAATCTAATGAACTGAAAGTGAGGGAAGTAGCTATAAAATCATTTTGGCCATTAGGTAAGTAAATATTTATTCAAATATAACTAACTAAATTAGTTATGCCGATTTATAGAATATTTATTCTAAAGTTTTTATCTAATTTTACCATGAATATCAAAGCAGGGCGGACTGTATTTTTTTTATATAACTCAATAAATTAACTCTTACATACTTTCAGGAGCCAGCCAAGAAAAGTTTGAAAAATAAAAACAATTTATTTTGAAGCTATGTATTGGACACAATTAGATACTATGTCACAAAATGGAGTTTGTGAACCGCCATATACAAAAGGATACTCAGAAAGCGAACATCGGATATCCTTAATGAATGGTACGAACCTAGATTTGCCGGATTTCCACTCACATTCTCAATGTGTTGAACGAGCAGTCAAATTAACAATAGTAGCTTCCAAATCAGTATATTGCTTTCAAGTGCAAAAGTTTAGTGTCATAAATTAAGACCTTCGTATATGGAGCTATTTGGCGCTATATATTAAGCAATAATAAACCATTATTTTCCTCATATTTGTTTGTCCTTTTGTTTATTGTTTTTTTTTTCATTCATAGAAATAAATCTGCGGTTTTCCTTAATTTATTCACTATTATTACTTAATTAATGAAGTAAAACAGCATTTCGGGGCCGTCACTGATAATGGGACGAGGGCATATTTTCAATGTAAATTTCAGATATAATTTCTTCATATCATTTCATTATGATAGAATAAAATGACAACATTCCCTGCTTTAAATACAGAAATTCATTAAATGGAGACTGTACACGTGATTGTTAGGTACCGGGATGTTTTTTGTAGGCGAATTCTGCTTGTTCCATGCTATTTGTATGTAATCAAAAAGTGCTCAATAGTTAAGAGAACCTGAGTGATAATATGTTCTTTTGGAAAAGGTGACTTACCGGTGAAGATGGTCACAATGGTTAGTTGATGCAAAATTCAGAAAGGTAAGACAGCGATAAAACAAATAAAAAGTGCTCAATGCGTTAGTAGAGCAAATTTATTATAATACAGGTACAAGTGATAACCTACTCGAGTTTCACCATAAGGATCTTCAGGGTTAAATCCACGGGATTAATCAATTGATTAATTGCACTCGATTACACGTGTGTGTCTTTCGCGATAAACGATTCATTACGGGATAGTATTCGACGAACGCTGCTTTGAAATTCAAAAGTTCAAAAAAGCGGAAGTTGTGTTTTCGCAAGGATCAAAATGTAAACATTGGTAATAATCCGTCTTGTGTTATTGTTTTACTGGTTTACGACGATTATGGGGATTGTCTATATCATTGTAGGATTTTTAGTGATTAAATGTGGTTTTATTAAAATATGTTCAAATTTATTTATTTTATTTTATTTTAATTGAAGTTAATATGAAATGAATGTGGGTATACGTATCAGGATGTATTATAATCTCAGTGGTTTTGTTATTATTATTAAAATACCTAAAGTAAATTAAAAATAAAAGTAAAAAGTAAAAATAATATATATTTATATATCTGTATGTTTATATTTAATTACTTATAGTGGTGGGAAATGAAGTTTTGTTAATGTGTGCTTGAGTTATTTTTATTCTATATTTTTTACTCTTATCATTTAAAAGTGAACAGGCTATATGCGGATATATATATATATATATATGTAGCTACTGGCAAATAATGAGGTGTAAGGAAGATAACCGTATATTTTAAGAGATTAGAGATCTTCATTTTTTAATACGGTAGAAAATATTAAATATGGAGGCCTTTACTTATCTATAGTGATATTATTTCGTATGTTTGAAATACCCGGATGTCAAATCTGGCTTTTCAAAGTAAAAGATAAACATTGTTGAATAGTGAATTTTAAAAGTATTGCATCAATTATATATATATAAAAACAAAGTTTAATAAAGATTTATTTTTTATTGTAAAAAAGAAGCGCTATGAATATTTAGTTCTTAAGAAAAAAAACAAACACGTAAAATCTTTTTTGTTTTTTGTTTTTATTTACTTTTTTTTCATTTTGATGATAATTTTAGTGCTACATTTTCCATGATTTCTTCACTGAATAATTTACCACAGACATTACGAAACTTTATTTTTCATTTTCAAAAGCGTCAATAACAGGAAGCACAAGAATGAAACAAACAAACAAACAAAAAAAACCTAATAATCCGAGTTTGATAAAATTCTCGGTATATCCAGTAGTAAGATCTTATATTTTAAATAAATCTTTACTTTAAATTAAAAGTGCGGGGTATTTTGTCTTTTTTCACGCTCCACTACCCCCACATAGTTTACAATAATAAGTAACTTATTAAGAAAAACAAACGCGAAGAAACTTATGTTTCATCGCGTTTTTTTTTTTTTTTTTTTAGTTTTTTTTTTTTTTTTTGTAGAGGAAAATTAATTTTTTTATTTCTTGAAAGAGAATTTAATGACGAAACATGTAAAAAAAATCGCTGTTTAGATAAACATTTTTGGGAAATTATGAACTTTTGTTTAGTAAATTAGGGTGTCCCAGAAAAAACAGAACCCACAAATTTTGTAATAAAACTTAATTTTACCTAGGGGAGTTTAAATGGATAACAGATGTATTTCCCATTGAAGTTGCATGCCGGAGATTTATTACCAACTCAATCTCGGCATTTTTGTCTAAACTTGGACTTTCTCCACCAGACAAGAGGAAATATTTTAAAAAAGATTCAGGAGAAACCTCTAACCGCATCAGCGTGGATATGGCAGTCCTATATTGTGACATCACACCGACAAAGTCTTGTGGTATCGTGAGGTACTGCTGGGGCGCTCTGGGTTAGTGGTAATGATGCTTCGGTCCCGAAGCCATGCCTGAACCCAGAGTCATCATCTGATGAAGGCTATGTTGGTTGCAATGCTACTGTATAAATAGCAGTCATTGTATGAAGATTATTATTACAAGAATAAAGACTAAACTTGATATCGGGAATTTACGTTATTAAAAATTACATTTCCTTATTCTAAAACCTTTTTGAGATATATTATAAAGATATTGCAAACTTTCTTAACCACCTTTTCTTTCACTTATTAAAATTGACTTCTAAAGTGACTTATTTTAACAGGAGTTTATAATTAAGTAATAAGGTCATACTACATCACCAATTCAATTTTCTAGATTACTACAAAATGAATTTCATATTATCTTGAGATTGTTAAGAATGTTGGAATTTTACATTCAAAATATTTTAGATTAAGGGGATTGCTGTCATTTTGTCAATTAAATAATAAGTTTTGTATTCATCATCAAAGTCAAAATAAAAAATTGTCATCAATTTATTTAATTTTATATTGATTTTCCGAAAGTTGCTGAAATTTCACAATCCCAATATTTCAGTTTAATGGAATTTTAACTGGGATTTAACAAATAGATCGTTATTCATTTCTCCAAAGTCAATTTCAAAGTTGGAACAAATGTATATCCTGTCATCCCCAGTTTTATTGAAATGTTGAAATTTCGCAATCATTATTTGGGAAATATTAAGGAAATTTAAGGATTAAATAATATGTCCTTCTGCATCTGACGCTAAAACAATGTTTTGTAAAAAGACCAAACATCGTAATTCATGCAAATTTCAGTTTCATCACATTGTTGAAATTTCACAATCATACTATTTAATGATAAGGTTGTTATTTTATCAGGGTTTTACAATTAAAAAATAATTTCTTACTCCAATGGCAATTTCCAAATTAAAGAATGCTGAAATTTCACAATCAGAATATTTTAATTTAATAGAAACACTGTGATTTTTCCAGAGATCTTCCAATTAAAGACTAAGTTCTTTGTTTATAACGGTTTACAACAATGTTTAGTCCATAAAATATACATTCCATAAAACTGCCACGAATGTATTTTGCGTCATCATCAGTCTCATCATAATGTTGAAAATACACAATCGCAATATTCTTATTTAATTAAAACTGTGATTCCATCGAGGCTTTTGAATTTGAATTTAACTTCATTGTAAACTTTATATGAATAGACTACAAGAAAAGCACAACACTTTTCTTGAACATTGAAACGTTGCTGGAGGTAACTAATCTCAATTTAAAAATGATAAAAATTAAGAAAAAGAAGGAAAGGCAGAATAATTTGTGTATTTTGTAAATCAATATTTTGATTGATTTACAAAATTCAAATTAAAATTGCATTAAACTGAAATATTGCGATTGTGGAAGAATGAAAACAAGTATTGTACATTATCTTAGTACTTCGGCATATACCACATTTTTCGCTTTTCCAGAAGCTGCAAAAATGTATATATATATATATATATATATATATATATATATATATATGCATGAATATATATATATGCATGAAAAAATTTTTTTTTTCTTCATATATAGGTGAATGTACCTCAGTCAATGTATATCTAACGCACTCTTTCTGTCTATCTCAGTGGTTTTGAATCTGTTTATCAGAGTCTGGATATCTAACATTCTATCTATATAACAAAACACATCAGTGTATTTGTATTCATTTTATCAATAAACACATAGAATAATAGAGATAGGGAGTCTCAGAAATTCCGACATTGACTTCATACTTAGCATTAAGATGGACGGTTAACTTATGCTACTCACAAGTTTGGACAGGTCTGAAGTTGACGTCAAAATATCACCTTAATCTCCAACACTGACCCTCACCTGTAAACTCTCTATGTGCGAATGTTTAATGTGAGGCTCTCCAACCCGTTACCCGCTTCTCACCTCTAGAAATGTTGGAAACATTGTTCAGTATTTATGTCCTTCTAGCATCAATCAAATATTGTCGGGGGTCTTCGTGGCCAAAGTACTGCACATTTTCATACATACATCGTCCGCTCAATTTAGCCTCATAGAATTCATCAATTAGTACCTCTGTTCGACCAATGGTCATTACGGTGTGCAAATTTGCCTAGCACTCTGCAAAGAGTTGAAGCCTGATGCATCGCTTCTAGTCACTTCCGCCTGCCAAAATAGCGCAGAGGAAATGGTTGGCCATCAAATTCCACACGATCATAATGACCAGGCTCAAAGGCTCCAATTCTGTGACCATTTGATGCAATATCGAAATTACACGCATAAATAGCAAAAGGTCTTTAAATTCTGTATCCTGTACATCGAATCGCCAACCTATGCGCTTCATTGGTTTCCCAACAAGTTCAATATATTTCATTATTTTACTATTTCTTTCTTTCTTTCTTTTCCTATTTATTAGATTTGTCCTTCTTCCTTTCCCAATTATGTCGACTTATTCTTCTTTCTTGTCTTTTTCTTTCTTTATCTAAATTTGTAGATTCCTCCTTCTTTCTTTCCTTTTCAATTAAAAAAAATCAACCTTCTTTATTTTTCTTCTTTCTTTCTCTCATTCGTTTGCTTAATTCATTTCTTTTTCAATTTTCTAAGTTGTTTATTTCTTGTTTTGTATGTTCTTTATTTGTATTTATATTTCGTAGATTCATTCTTTTTTTCTTTCTTCTTTCTTTCATTTCTTCTTTCTTTCTTACTTTCTTTGGTATTGTCCTGTTTCTTCCCTTCTCCCGTCTATATCTCTTTATCTCTTTATTTCTTTTCTATATTTTTCATCCATTTTTATGTGGCCTCTTTTTATTTCTTTTCTTTTAGTTTGTAGAGATTTTATGTTTTTCCCACTTCTTTATAATACATTTTTTATTCATAGATTTTTGTCATTTTCTGGTGTTTCCTTATTCATTTTTAAAGATGGTTGGTTGTTGTCATTCTTGAAATTGTTTTTGATTTTTAGCTTTCATTAATTGTGACAGTTCCACTTTTTTCTTTCTTTCTTTTTTCTTTCTTTCTTTTTTTCTTTCTTTCTTTCTTTCTTTCTTTCTTTCTTATGTTCAGTATTGAAGCTTTGTCTTCCTTCTAAATTTTGCATTCATGCATTCATTTATTCTTTCTTTCTTTCGTTTATTTTTCACTATATTTCATAAATTCATTCCATTGTTTTTCTTTTATTTATTCTTTCTTTTCTTTGTTTGGATTTCTTATCATATTTGTCAGCCTTAGAATTGTCATTTATTTGGAGATTACTTTTCATTTATATATTTTCATTCAGCTTCTCTTTTCTTCTTTTTATTTTTTATGATATTTCATAGTTTTTCCAATTTTTTCCCTTTCTTTTTCTTATCTTTTTTCTTTACTTCATTTTGTCTTTTTCTTGTTTCTTGACTCTTTCTTTCTTTCTTTGCGTTTTGGAATTTTTAAAAAAATATTTTTTATAGCTCGTTTTGTCTCTTTTCGTGTTTTTATCTTTTTTCATCTTTAAATTCCCATTTAGTCTTTTTTTTTTTTTCATTTGACTCATTCTTGTACGCTTGCTTCTTTTTCCTTTTTCTTTATTTCTTTATTTTTTCTTTATCTCGTCTGTGTAATCCACTTAGCCAAATGTAATTGCTAACACGAGAGTCCCGATTAAATTACATTGAATTGGACTAAGTTTCAACATCCGGGGAAATGAACAGCTATGAACGAAACGATGCTCAAAGACGCTTTCATGAGATAGTCACTTAGTTCTAAAGATGCATTTAATGTCACTTGTATCAATTGGGAAATGTCACTGAAATATTTCAGAAGACATAAGAAAAGAAAGAAGAGGAAAGGACCGTTCGTTTTATCTCTGCTGATGGCATCAAGATGTAGGGTGGTTATTTTAGAAATAAGAGTTATGTTTATAGTAATAGGCCTTTGACGGTATCCACGATCAACGCACCTATAACCTAATAGATACACACAAACACAAAACACAAACACATACACATATGTATATATATGTTCCTTTCTCTTTCTCTCTATCTCTCTCGCTCTCCCTACCCTCTATCGCTCTCTTTCTCTCCCCCTATCTCTATCTCTCTATCTATCTATATGTATATGTATATGTATATGTATATATATATATATATATATATATATATATATATATATATATATATATATATATATATATATACTGAACCAGCTTTAAATAAGCCATAAGGAGTTGATATGTCGTTAAACAAATAAACCAGACATATCCACTCGTGGAATTTCCAATCCTGGTTTTATTTATCCATATTTATCAAATCAACAAATGTTAGGTGTTTGATTTTTTTATTTACCTAAAGTGCCTTCTCAAAATATAATCAAATGAAATAACCATCACCATCATGAAGACATGCTGAAAGCACGGATTCACTTAACGCTCTCGTCACCCGTCCCTATCAGTCTTCGGTCTTGGAAAGTCTTCTAGAAGGTATCCATTTTCCCCACAGAGTTGATTAATGTAAGTTTTTGCTGGCATGTTAAAACTGGTGCGTCCATGTGTAGGAGTTCTTAGGATTATGTCCCTGTGGAGGAGTCCACAGAATAATTTCTTACTTTGATGGTTTGCAAGATTGTAGATAAATTGATGTACAACTTCTGGCTTATAAGGTGTTGCTTCCAGGTGTTACATTCTTATGTAGTTCCCACTTAGCTTTCTCTTTCGTCATAGGTCAAGTGCTACAACTAAACAGCGGTACTGACATGGCTACTGCTTGGAATAATTCCCATCTTATTTTATCAGAGACATCAGATTTCCGTATGGGCGTTAACCTGTCAATAGTAGCCCATATTTTACTTATGCGTATGCTGAACACAATCCTATATTAGATATTACTACCAAGGCATATAAACTGGCCTTCTAATTTTTAGGGGCCTGCCATTATAACCGACATAGGAATTTAATAATAGTACATTTTTTGTGGAAAAATAATAATTTGATAAAACTTGAACCTGTGAATGCCATTGTCATCAACTGATTTAGTAATAGAGTTTGATTAGCTCCTAATAAAAAATTGTGAAAGTTGTTGGCCATAGCGAGAATATATGGGTCACACATTTCATCCCATACATACATACACACATACATATATGCATAATTAATTGGCGGGGTTAGATTAACTGTTATCGTCATAGGAAATGGAATCGGCGACCTGAGTTCAAATCATGGATGAGGTTGCTTGCATTTCACTACGCTCTAAAGCCATGTGTAAAAACATGAATCTGTCTGTCCCCAAACTATGGGTAACTAGTAGGGTAATCTGAGTTCTGTACCCTTAATTAGGTAAGATATCCATAAGGACAACTCTGAATTCAAACTGGCTGTGTCCCGCTGAAAGTTTGATCTTATATATACATCCATAAATACCTTTTGCTCTGTTTGTCTAACTGCCTGTCTTTCTCTCTCTTTCTCTCTCTTTCTCTCTCTCTCTCTCTCTTCATCCCCCATCTCTGTCTCTCCCAGTCTCTCTGTCTCTCTGTCTCTCTCACTTATATATATATATATATATATATATATATATATATATATATATATATATATATATATGGTGATAAAATAAAAAACATACACTCGGGCAAACAGAGACACACACAAAATCTCTCTCTCTCTCTTTCTATCTCTCTCTCTGTCTGTCTCTCTCTGTCCCTGTATCTGTCTGTCTGTCTCACTCTGTCTGTCTGTCTCTGTCTCTGTCTGTCTCACTCTGTATGTCTGTCTCTCTCTCACGCACACACACACACATACACACACATACACACACACACACACACATATACATATATATATATATATATATATATATATGTGTGTGTGTGTGTGTGTGTGCGTGTGTGTGTGATAGTGGGCACTGCTAAAAGAACCAGTTGCCGGGGATAAAGATATAACATAAAATTATAATTAAAGTTCATTCTCCTTGCTTACTTTGTCCTATCGGCTCGTCTCAGAAGACGCTAACTAAATCTACTGTAGAGAGGTAAGACCCAACCCCCGAAAGTAGTATATGGGGTATGCCACAAAACTGTGTCTGATCATGTGTAGTTCTGGAAATCTAGGGTTGGTAGACTCTGTAGACTAGTATAGATTAACTTGACAAAGGAAGGTCGAACTTCCGAAATATAGAATGAAATAAATCAAACTTAACACTAAAACACAAACTGACTTTCTTATTCTTTTCACAGCCCATGCTTCACACAAAATTCTCAAAAATATATATTATAGGTATATATAATATATATATATATATACATATATAATATATTCCCGCTGAGAACTAGAATCACTATATATATATATATATATATATATATATATATATATATATATATATTCGGCGAAGTTACCTCCTATTGTCGGTACTGCAACGAATTCTATATTTTTTCACAAGTGCTAGACGAAGTGTTTTTTTCTGTGTCTGAGGTAGAACACCACACCTAGTAGCGGCTCCCGCCTTTACTGCACAGATCCAAGCTATGCTATTCATGCAGTGACTTTGAGAGAAACATTTGAATGTCATGCTTTTTCGAAAAAAAATATTTTGTAATTTAGTAATAACTATAAAAATATCCTTAATAGTTTGAGAATTAAAAATAATCATGAAAATATTACAAACGGAGTAGTACCCTTTTTTAAAAATACTATTCTATTTGTAAAACTAAAAATAGAATTTGTAATACAAAAAAAACTTTTTATTGTATAGTAAGAACACATGTTTAATTCTTAGTTTCTTTTTAATATGAGAACATTTTTTTGGATTGTTTTTATCGTATACCCCTATAATGTAACATTGATAGAGCGGATTTTTTTAAAAAGAAATAAACGAAAGCATTATTTATACTTTACTTAAAAACACAATTTTTAAACAAATACTTTTGATGTTTCGTAGAACAAAATATATTAGTTTTTGCTCAGTGTAACCCAAGAACATATTTTTAAATAAACTATTTATAGAATAAACGAAAACCTTTAATTTGAATGAATACGCGAAATGTTTTATCTAAAAATAAGGACGTATATTTAATTCTTTGTTTCTTTTTATTGCTACATTTTAAATGAAAACGAAATGAATTGAACGAATACATTTTGTCTCTGCAACTCAACAGGCAATTAAGAAATAACTTTTATAAAAATGCAATTTATTTTCAAAACACGCGCGATTTGGGGTTACATGTTTTAAAAATAATATCTTAAATGTAAACAATTCCTAAAATAAACAAATATTGCAATACCCGAATTCAAACTTTTTTTATCTTTAAACTTAATTTTAATCAGTGTAACTCAAAAACTTAAAAAAGAAGAAATAAACTAATTATAGAATAAATGAATGCTGAATTTCACAACTACAAATAATGACACATTTTTTATTCTTAGCTTCATTGTAAAAAAAATGATACCTATTTTCCACGTTAACTCAACAGGCAAGTAAAAAATTAATTTAATCATTTTCATACAAAGGGGCTAATTTTTTAACACAATATATTGATACTCATATCTTCCCACTTTCTATCCCATTCCCTTTTAGTCCGGTCATGGATCAGTTGCTTCTACTAGTATCTATCTATCTATCTATCTATCTATCTACAGTCAATGAAAAAATTATTCGTACACGTGAATATTGAATATGTTGACCCATTTGTTAGAATGAAATACCCGTATGATTCGAATATTTTTCTATGCAATTAAGTACAGAAGAAGAAATATAAAACTCAATTCTGAGAAGGTTAGGTGGAATTTTCTAAGAATGAGAACAAACTAAAGAAATAGGAAAATACAAAATTATTCGTGTAGTATGAAAAATTGATAAAATTTAACATTTTTGAAAATATTGATAGTCATCGCATCTCTTTATAACTCTTTTCTAAAGTTTTTGATGAGACTTAAACAAGTCTTTTCTTGCCTTCTTCAATGGTTACAAGGTTCCAATTCTCGAAGGGTTTTGGGTGACCAACGATTTATTCAGACTTTCAATTCTTGTCGTAGACTTTAAAGAGAATTCAAGGCAGGACTCATTGAAGGTCATAGAAGAACTGTAAAAATATTTTATTTCTGAAGCTTCGCAGCCACTGATTTAGACGTATGTTTGCGATAATTATCTGCTGGAAAGTAAATTGTCGACCAAGATCAAGTTGATAGTTGTAGATTTCCATCTAGAATTTTCATATTGTCTTCACAATACATTATTCCTCTTATTGAAATTAATTAAAATTAATTTTCCAATCCCCCTTGAACTAAAACAATCACAGCAAATCATCGAGCCGCCTCCATGTTATAGTTTTGGCACTGTGTTCTTTAGAAGGACAGTCTCATCTTCTTGTGTCAAAGCTTCTGCACATCATTATTTCCAAAAATCTCTCTTTTTGTTTCATTACTCCAAAGTACTTGTTCCCAAATGCAATTTTCTTTGTCCAATAATATTTTGGTAAAATTAAACGCACCACCAATGTGAGACGGTCAGTAAAAAGGTTTAATTGTGGTCAGTCTCCGTACAACCTATTTCTATTCAAACAACGTTGTATTGTGCCAGTACGCTCATAACCATCGTATCCAAACTTTTGATGATATCTTTAAAAACAACTCTTGGGTTTATTTTAACCTTGCGTTACAATTTTTGTTAAGGAAAATTATTTTTCATACCAGATTGTTTAAAACTCTCTATAACAGAATGTACCGTAGATCTAGGGATAGCTAACTGGTTTGAAATAGTGGTGTAACTATTTCCCCTACAGATGTTACTAATTCTCTGTCTCATTTCAACGCAATGTTCGTTTGTCTTCTCCATCGTGTTGTTTCCGTAAGAATAACAATAGTGACATTATATGCACCATGTGCTGTTCTTTGCTGGACTTATCACCAATAATATGCTGAATAAATAGTCTACAAGGTTTCAACGATTAAATGAATATGTAAATTGTTTATATTTACACAAACCAATAAATCTCAAACGACATTTTAACTGTATGAATAATTTTGTCTATTCCTATTTTGCATAATTCGCCTGTAAAATGTATTGTATTTAACCTATTGTTCTGAAGATTGAGTTTTACATGCCTTTTTGAGATTATCAGAAAATGGCATTATGTGGGCATTAGATTCTGAGAAATGCATGAAAATATTAAAAATTGATTCAAATAATGTCATCGTTGACTGCATATATATATATATATATATATATATATATATATATATATATATATGTATACATATTTATAAACACACACAACACACACACACACACACACACACATATATATATATATATATATATATATATATATATATATATATATATATACGTTATTAGATATCAACAACGATCCTATAACGAGATATTAAATGCACAATTTATATAGATTTTTACTGTTTTGTTGAGCTGACCCTATTATTTTTTATACTGCATTGGGCTCCCTTCAAGACAAAATTCACTCACTGTCTTTATTGAGTTAAATAATAATAATAATAATAATAATAATAATAATAATAATAATAATAAGGAAGAGAAGAAGTAAAACAAAAGATACCGGCTATAGAAGGAAGACTCAAAAGATATCGAGAGAGAACTAAACAGTACAAACAAAATAGGACCTTCCAAAACAATGAAAAGAGATTTTATGAACAAATTGATGGAGCAAAAACAAACATTAGTGAACACCCAAATGCAACAGAAGCAGAAAAGTTCTGGAGTGATATATGGATGAGGAAAGAACATAATAAGCAGTCAAAGTGGATAAGTGATATTAAGAATGAACTGATGGAAATTGAGGAAGGACCTGTTGCCAGTGTTCATGTAATTACGCTTAAATCAGTACTCAAGAAAGTAGCAAATTGGAAAGTGCTATATTGCAATACCCGAATTCAACTTTTTTTATCTTTAAACTTAATTTTAATCAGTGTAATCCAAAAACTTAAAAAAGAAGAAATAAACTAATTATAGAATAAATGAATGCTGAATTTCACAACTACAAATAATGACACATTTTTTATTCTTAGCTTCATTGTAAAAAAAATGATACCTATTTTCCACGTTAACTCAACAGGCAAGTAAAAAATTAATTTAATCATTTTCATACAAAGGGGCTAATTTTTTAACACAATATATTGATACTCATATCTTCCCACTTTCTATCCCATTCCCTTTTAGTCCGGTCATGGATCAGTTGCTTCTACTAGTATCTATCTATCTATCTATCTATCTATCTATCTATCTACAGTCAATGAAAAAATTATTCGTACACGTGAATATTGAATATGTTGACCCATTTGTTAGAATGAAATACCCGTATGATTCGAATATTTTTCTATGCAATTAAGTACAGAAGAAGAAATATAAAACTCAATTCTGAGAAGGTTAGGTGGAATTTTCTAAGAATGAGAACAAACTAAAGAAATAGGAAAATACAAAATTATTCGTGTAGTATGAAAAATTGATAAAATTTAACATTTTTGAAAATATTGATAGTCATCGCATCTCTTTATAACTCTTTTTCTAAAGTTTTTGATGAGACTTAAACAAGTCTTTTCTTGCCTTCTTCAATGGTTACAAGGTTCCAATTCTCGAAGGGTTTTGGGTGACCAACGATTTATTCAGACTTTCAATTCTTGTCGTAGACTTTAAAGAGAATTCAAGGCAGGACTCATTGAAGGTCATAGAAGAACTGTAAAAATATTTATATTTCTGAAGCTTCGCAGCCACTGATTTAGACGTATGTTTGCGATAATTATCTTGCTGGAAAGTAAATTGTCGACCAAGATCAAGTTGATAGTTGTAGATTTCCATCTAGAATTTTCATATTGTCTTCACAATACATTATTCCTCTTATTGAAATTAATTAAAATTAATTTTCCAATCCCCCTTGAACTAAAACAATCACAGCAAATCATCGAGCCGCCTCCATGTTATAGTTTTGGCACTGTGTTCTTTAGAAGGACAGTCTCATCTTCTTGTGTCAAAGCTTCTGCACATCATTATTTCCAAAAATCTCTCTTTTTGTTTCATTACTCCAAAGTACTTGTTCCAAATGCAATTTTCTTTGTCCAATAATATTTGGTAAAATTAAACGCACCACCAATGTGAGACGGTCAGTAAAAAGGTTTAATTGTGGTCAGTCTCCGTACAACCTATTTCTATTCAAACAACGTTGTATTGTGCCAGTACGCTCATAACCATCGTATCCAAACTTTTGATGATATCTTTAAAAAAACAACTCTTGGGTTTATTTTAACTTGCGTTACAATTTTTGTTAAGGAAAATTATTTTTCATACCAGATTGTTTAAAAACTCTCTATAACAGAATGTACCGTAGATCTAGGGATAGCTAACTGGTTTGAAATAGTGGTGTAACTATTTCCCCTACAGATGTTACTAATTCTCTGTCTCATTTCAACGCAATGTTCGTTTGTCTTCTCCATCGTGTTGTTTCCGTAAGAATAACAATAGTGACATTATATGCACCATGTGCTGTTCTTTGCTGGACTTATCACAATAATATGCTGAATAAATAGTCTACAAGGTTTCAACGATTAAATGAATATGTAAATTGTTATATTTTACACAAACCAATAAATCTCAAACGACATTTTAACTGTATGAATAATTTTGTCTATTCCCTATTTTGCATAATTCGCCTGTAAAATGTATTGTATTTAACCTATTGTTCTGAAGATTGAGTTTTACATGCCTTTTTGAGATTATCAGAAAAATGGCATTATGTGGGCATTAGATTCTGAGAAATGCATGAAAATATTAAAAAATTGATTCAAATAATGTCATCGTTGACTGCATATATATATATATGTATATATATATATATATATATATAATTATATATATTATATATGTATACATATTTATAAACACACACACACACACACACACACACACACACACACACATATATATATTATATATTATATATATATTATATATATATATATATATATATATATATATATATACGTTATTAGATATCAACAACGATCCTATAACGAGATATTAAATGCACAATTTATAGATTTTACTGTTTTTGTTGAGCCTGACCCTATTATTTTTTTATACTGCATTGGGCTCCCTTCAAGACAAAATTCACTCACTGTCTTTATTGATTAAATAATAATAATAATAATAATAATAATAATAATAATAATATAAAGGAAGAGAAGAAGTAAAACAAAAGATACCGGCTATAGAAGGAAGACTCAAAAGATATCGAGAGAGAACTAAACAGTACAAACAAAATAGGACCTTCCAAAACAATGAAAGAGATTTTATGAACAATTGATGGAGCAAAAACAAACATTAGTGAACACCCAAATGCAACAGAAGCAGAAAAGTTCTGGAGTGATATATGGATGAGGAAAGAACATAATAAGCAGTCAAAGTGGATAAGTGATATTAAGAATGAACTGATGGAAATTGAGGAAGGACCTGTTGCCAGTGTTCATGTAATTACGCTTAAATCAGTACTCAAGAAAGTAGCAAATTGGAAAACACCAGGCCATGATGGCATACATGGATTCTGGTTCAAAAAATTTACGACTATCCACAAAAGAATGGCCCAGCAACTGAACAGATGCCTACAAGAAACGGAAATACCCGAATGGATGACAAAAGGAATAACTACACTAATCCCAGAAATGTCCCCAGCAATTATAGACCAATAACTTGTCTACCCATGATGTGGAAAATTCTAACTGCTGTTGTAAGAGAAGAAGTATACTTTTCACTCAATTGGCGGAAACTTCTCCCAGAAGAACAGAAAGGATGTCGCAAGGGAAAAAGAGGAACCCACGACTTACTCTATATAGACCAATACATTCTTAAAGAAGTCAAAAATAAACGGAAAAATATTGCAATGGCCTGGATCGATTACAGAAAAGCCTATGACATGGTCCACATACCTGGATTTTAGAATGCCTACAAATGTATAAAATTTCCAACAACATTATAAACTTCATTAAAAAAGCCATGGAAAACTGGCGAGTTCAATTAAAAGCTGGAAAACAATCCCTGGCAGAAGTAAAAATCCAAAGAGGTATCTTCCAAGGAGACTCATTATCACCACTACTCTTTATTATTGCAATGATGCCGCTAAACCATATACTGAAAAAATGTACCGGGGGATACAAATTTAGTAATTCACAAGAAAAGATCAACCACCTTATGTACATGGATGACATTAAAAATTTTGCAAAAAATGAAAAAGAATTGGAGAGCCTAGTACAAACTATTAGGATATATAGCCAGGATATAGGGATGGAATTTGGAATCGAAAAATGTGCTATGCTTGTAATAAAAAGGGGTGAAAGAAAACTATTAAATGGAATACAACTACCAAATCAGGAAACTATAAAATCTCTTGATGAAAATGAAAGCTACAAATACTTAGGAATTTTGGAAGCGGACAATATCATGCAAGCAGAAATGAAAGGAAAAGTTAAAAAGGAATATCTCAGGAGAACTAGAAAACTTCTAGAAACGAAACTTAACAGCAGAAATCTGATCAAAGGAATTAATACCTGGGCTGTCCCCATTATAAGATACTCAGGACCATTCTTAAAATGGACAAAAGAAGAACTCAGACAGATAGACCAAAGGACGAGAAAATTAATGACCATGCACAAGGCTCTCCACCCTAGAGATGATAGAGATAGATTGTATGTGTCAAGAAAGGAAGGGGGAAGAGGTCTTGCCAACATAGAGGAATGCGTAGAAACCACAATCCAACAACTTGAAGATTACACAAGGAAGAGCAAAGACAAATTACTTATGGCGACCAACAATAGTAGAAACGGCAGATGGACAAACAGAAGAACGACAAAGACTAGAAAACAAAAATGGGAAGAAAAACAATTATATGGACGCTTCAAACGACAAATAGATGAGGTTGCACATCAAAAAGACTTGGACATGGTTAAGAAAGGGAAACCTCAAAAGAGAAACAGAATCACTTATAATTGCTGCACAAAATAATGCCATAAGGACAAAGTACATCAAAGCGAAAATTGATAAGACCCAACAAATTAGTAAATGTAGACTTTGCGGTAATAGAGATGAGACTGTTAACCATATACTCTGCGAATGTAGCAAACTAGCACAACGAGAATACAAAACTAGACACGACTGGTTGGGAAGGTGATCCACTGGGAATTATGCAAGAAATTAAATTTTGACCACACAACAAAATGGTATATGCATAAACCAGAATCTGTTCTTGAGAACGAAACGCACAAAATTCTCTGGGACTTTGAAATTAAAACGGATCACCTTATCCCAGCAAGAAGACCAGACCTAGTGTTGATTAACAAAAAAGAAAGAACTTGTCAACTGGTGGATTTTGCAGTGCCAGCGGATCACAGGGTGAAGTTAAAGGAAAATGAAAAAATTGACAAATATTTGGACCTTGCCAGAGAACTGAAAAAGTTATGGAATATGAAAGTGAAAGTTATACCAATTGTAGTTGGTGCACTTGGAACAGTCCCAAAAGCATTAGAAAAGGGTTTGGAAAGTTTGAATATCAGAGGAAGGATTGAAACCATTCAGAACACTGCACTGCTGCAATCTGCCAGAATACTCAGAAGAGTCCTGGAGACCTGAGGAGACTTGCTGTCACTCAGACTCCAGTGAAAGACCATCAGCTAACACTGATGTGAAAACTCAAATAATAAAGCATGAAGAGTTTCTCAAAAAATTATAAATCAGTGAAAATCTGAATATTTGCAAAGGATTGTGAAAAAAGGGGAATAGAAGGACTGGTGACTTATCGGTTGGAGCTACTGGTTCAGTCTAGGGAGGTCCTGGCGTTTGTGACTAAACACGAGACCAGAACAGGATTAGTTCATATAGTTTTCTGTCGGAAGTTGGAGGGATGAGGAGGTTTACCAACCCCTATAAAATAGGCTTCTCTCCCCGTCAGCACAACTGCTATTAACTTCTATGCTGCCGCTGATCAAGCAAGATGCTGACTGCTTCGCCTCAAAATAGTTAATGGCTGAGGTGAGAGTGGTCCTTCAAGACCAACTACTTTTGCTCTCGCTGATCAAGTAAATTATTACAGAAGTTTCTTCACATCGAGCATACTACCAGTGTTACCAGACCCCAGACAGGAGTGGGTCGCAGAAGAGTATTCTTTTTGCAACGCCCGACTCGACAGCCTGCTCCACCTGGGCGACCAGTGTTAACCCTTTTATTTTTTCTACTGGATGTAATGAAGCTATTGAAGGAAAAATAGATAAAAATTAAAGAAAAAAATAAATAAAGAAAAAAAGAATACCTGGGGGCCATTATTACTAGAAAAGCACGGAATGTAACTCGAGACATATCGAGACAAAATTTAAAACCATCGTTGTCGTAAAGGAGAGCAAAACAAATACAATTTAACTGGATATTTGGATATAAAATAATAAATGGTAAATATATGTATAAAATAAATGTATAAAATGAAATATATGTATAAAATAAATGTATAAAATGATTGCGTAATGGAGATTTCAAAAGAAAATGGTCAAATTTACAAAAAAAGAAACAAAAACAAATAGTTAATTATCATTCTCACATACAAAGCAGGTGAAGAAAGTAACGTGTTAGATTTTTTAAACCTATTTTTAAAAAAATGCAGTTCACCAACACTAATGGGAAATTTGTAGATTAAACTTGAACAGGTTACGAGTGTAGCGTAAATGATGATGCGAATCATGCGCAATGAGTTCTTAATGGAATATTGTTGCAAATGAGTTTTCCGGCTAGTGTTATAAAAAGTGTAATGCTGTAAGTAATTATAGATAATAACATTTGAAAATATAACAACATTTTGAGTGGAAATTGTATTGTTTTGAGTAAATTAAATAAAGTCGTTGGAGTGAACTAGTGTCAATATCATCCTGAAAGCGAGGATGTCTACTAATTTTACACTAGCTTTAGAGGAAAGTTGATTGTTTTTCCGTCTGAGGTAGAGTGCCATACTCACCATCAGCTCCTAAATTTACCGCACAGATTCAAACTGTGCTACTCATGCGCTGAAGTGGCGAGGTCGATATAGAACCCGAAAATTTGTGGTTTCTAGACGGATGCTCTACCGACTGAATGATCAATAATTTACAAAATATATGTTGTGTAAGTTTTTGTATGTTTACAATGTGCGTAGATGTGTTGGTATTGTTTTTAAATGCATACATTGGTGTCAATCCTAAAATATCGTAGAGGATAAAAGCTGAGTTACCGTAGTAAAATTTGTGAGTGATATCTTTATTTCGTCTGTATTCTGATATTTCTAGGCTACAATTGAATAGTATTATGAATTGGTCTATATATAATTACTAGCGTTTGGTGTCAAAATATGGAAAATGTCTTTCTGGAAAACATGAAACACTTGATTTTTTTCTATTTTTAGATTTGATGACAATGGGTGACAGGGACAGTTACAAATACTTAATATTCAGTTTAAGTTTGTCATTTAGAAATCCTGTTCATCTGAGTAACATGGTGCATAACAAAAATAGAGCACAGGATAAAATTTTCAATCAAATCTCAAGAGAATGTGGCAAAAAATTTAAAAAGTTAACACAGGTTTATGGAAATTAAGTACTAACATAGATCTTACTTTTAGTTGACACAGTTACAACTCTCTTTAGATGTCACTAACATTGGGCGGTGAAAATGATTCATGGGAGATTACCATTGATGATTTTCTATCAGGATTGCCTACTTTATTTGGAGAGATAGAATTCTTTGGAAAAAAACGGCTATGAAGAAATGCAGTGGTTAATAGCTATATGCTTTAACAAAGCCTGTTGTGTCATCCATGTGCACATGGCTATGCTATACTGTCTAATTGGAGATACAAGACCTAAAAGGTTTTTAACTGATGAGATGTACATCCTCTCACAAGAAGAGGCAATAGAAACAATAGAATTTAAGAAAACTAGCGTGTTGAGTAATCTGCGGGCAATACAAAAAATGATATATAATAAAGAGAAACAATGAGACATGCACTGTCCTACTGATTCATATGCTCATACTCGGCCTTGCAATACTGTTCTATAGGATTACCTACCTCCCTTCTAGACCATAAAATAATGTTTGCGTCTATCTTATAAATTAGCTGTCAGACATACAGGATGGGAAGTTAATATGTATATGAATTCCTGATCGAATAAATATACTATTACCAAGTATTTGACTTTGCCTCTTATTCGCTATTATTACATATCTCCTACTTCTTTTTATGTGTAAGTAAGTTGTGACTGCCACAAAAACACAAACAATTCTGATTGGAGATGGACATCCGGGCATTTCAGTTAATAGTTTGAATAAGCATTACTTTCTAATACCAAAGATTTAATCTCATTACTTCATAGACATAGTCTCTATAAATGAGTATTCCCGTGTTAGCAGAACACCCTTACTACACTCTAGTCTGCAACTTTTTACTGTTCTTCAAAGTCAAACTCTGTGGAAGATATTTGGGAAATTTGGAGAATATGTAACAGGTCATAATAAACGAACTAAAGGCAGTGTGAGTTGAAGATTCCAGCGATTTTCCCAGAAGTGAGAACCACATTTTCATCGATTTATAATTTTCCAAGGGAACTATGAAGGTTATAGATTGTGTAATTATGTTGATTTAAATTCATTAACACACACACACACACACACACACACACAGATATATATATATATATATATATATATATATATATATTATATATATATGGTGATTGCCGCTTCTTGACAGAATAAGGCCATTTCTACAAGTAGTTCAGTTGTGAGCACGCAGATGGCCCACGGATCCAGACTGCCTTATGTACCCTGTCACACATATGAAACCCTCGACATACAGCCCTGCCACACAGGTCAGACTTCAATGTAGGAAATGCCTCCATGGCGTCCGTCATGTGTCGCTTCAGGGTGGAGGGCTTACCTTACCCCAAACTTCTTACAGCTACCATCGGCCTGTCCTTCCACGAGGATGTGTATCAAGCCCACCCCCTTCTGTCAATTGGTTCTTATAGCTGAAACTGACTTCCGGAATGGCATTGATGTCGGCCTCATATCGAGATGCTCCCCTATCGCAATATCAGTACGTAGTTTATATATATATTTAAATATATATGGGAGAAATAACAGGAAATTAATCTGACAATATGTGGAGAAAGGTAGACAACCACGGGATGTTGTACTGGATGGGTGTTTATTGTATGTAGTGATGTCGACGTATTAACGTTTCGGTCTGTTATATCTTCTTCAGCACAGTGGATTGAGTTCTTGCCTTAAAGGATGTAGTTCTCATACAGGCGAGTCTGGAGGTCGTGAATGGGAAGGGGCCCAGTTGTTGATGCTACTGGGAATGTTTAGGTTAGTAGTGGGAATTGTTATTTTTTGTTTTTTTGTAGCTAGTCAGGTAATGTTACTGATACCAGATGGAATGTTTAGGTTGGTAGTGGTAGGTGATGTTTTTTTAGGTATAGCTAGTCAGGTCATGTAGTGAAATGGGGTGATTACGTGTAGAGGGGATCGTTAGTGTGTCATATACCCAGGATTTGGTAGAGATAGGGGTGGGTCATGTAAAAGTAGGGAATGGTAGAATTTATTATAAGCGAATGTGTTTTTATTTTTTACAAGTTATATATTTATTTATTTATTTTTATTTATTCATTTATTTTTTGCAAAGTATCGTGTTGTTGTCTTTTTGGTCTATTGATGTTCATGACGGCTTTGCCTAGGTGTGAAGAAATATTAAAGAAGCCGGATCTTCAATTAACATTTTGTTTGTTACTTATGGCGCTGGCCTCGAAAATTTTTCTTAATATTTTATTGTGGATGTATGCAATCATGGATGCATTGTTGAAATTGAATGTGTGGCATGTTTTAGATGTGTTTGAAAATCCACTACAACATCCCATGTTTGTCTACCTTTCTCCATATATATATATATATATATATATATATATATATATATATATATATATATATATCAGAGAAACTACAGAGACTTACAGAGTATGATAACACATCTCATAATAAGATAAAAGGAAAAATACAAAATTCTAGATAGCTATATATATATATATATATTATATATATATATATATATATATATATATATATGGAGAATTGCAATGGAGACCACGAGGCTGTGGCTAGAAGAAAGTAACATAACAGACTTCGTACAGCAAAATTCCTAAAAAATCTGCAGAGAGGGTATCAGGTTGAATTCAGATGCCTACTTAGAGTTGATAAACACTGTAGTCAAGCCCTGCATAACAATGGTAGCCAATGATAGGCCATATGTATGGCAGCACACCGGCACACCTCTGGGAAAATAAAAAAAGGTTATCGGTGAATTTATACGACTAAACCAATCCCAATATTTGGCCTCCGAACTCCGCAGATCTTAACCCCATGGATTATTAGAAATGGGGCGCTGTTGAGAAAGACACCAATCGCCGTGCCAATTCTACAAAAGCCCAGGTAGTACACAGAATTATGGTAGTTTTTGAGACCCTTCATAGGGAAACTGTAACATCAGCTTGCTCCAGGTTGCGGAGCAGGGCTGAGGCTGTGATCGACGTTAATGGCGGCTATTTTGAGTGAAAATTGTTGACAGTAATGTAATTTCCGTACCTGTAGAATTTCTTTAAAATCGATTAAATTTGTATTTACCAAGCACATTTTGTATTTCCTTATGCAACTGTCAAATTTCTCCCGAACACCCTATATTATATATATATATATATATATATATATATATATATATATAGTGAGAAATTTGAAAAGGCACAAGTTTAAATAAAATGAGTGGTAAATTTATTAGCCGACGCTGCAGTGTATCTTTTGTTGATATAAGGAAGAGTAAAAAAAATTATCACAGAATAATGAGGAAGACTGAAAGTCCCTGTTTATCAATCTGTTCAAATTTGAAATGTGATGAAACGCTAGAAAGGTAGACGGTTTGAAATATGACGTCAAGTATTCTTCTTTTATGGTGTGTGTCATTGACCATTTTTCTAGGTGTACGTGTGTGCGTTTGTGCGCGTGTGTGTTTATATGTTACGAAAGACGACATCGAAACAAACCTCAGTGTTGTGTGTGTGTGTGCGAGCGTGCATGCATATTCATTAAGAAAAATGTTTGTTTCAAGTAAGTGGCGAGAAAATATTCTTTTAACTTTTGAGTTGCAGTGTGGGGGTGTAAGTAAGGGGATGTTAGGAAGAAAGACATTTGCGTATGTTTATATTTATACGTTTGTGTTTTAAGTAAGTGATGAGGAAAAGGGGTGAGTGTGTGGAGGGGGTAAAATTTATAGTAAAATTTGTGTAGTTAATGTTGTAATTATTTTTGTTTTATTATTGTAATTGTGAATTATAATGATTTTTTATTATCACAATTGTGTATTAGTAATTACGTATACAAATAATTCATGTGTATTTATAATTATTTATATAAATAATTATTTGTTAATAAAAATTGTGAATTTATAATTACGATTTTTGTTAGTTATTTTATTATAATTGTGCATTTATTAATTATTTAATATACATATACACACATATACAGAAAAATCCACATACATGGGTATCCATATACATGTGCATATATAATACATAAGGGTGAGATTTATTATTAGCTTCTCGTGGAAAAGTGTGAATGTGTGTGGGTGATGAAAAAAGGAGAATGTAAAGGAAAGTGGTGTCAATGGGGAATGTATGTGGGGGGAATTTTGAGAGGAGAAAATTCATATATTATTATTATTAAAGATATATTATTATTGTTAAAATGGTTGGTTTAATTGGTAAAGTACAATAATTTATTGTGTGCTGAAAGATCAAAGGAAAATATCGTATTACCAGATGGGTGTGTGTTTTGAAAGAATGTTGGTGGTAATTTAGTTATAATTAAATATATTAATAATAATAGTTAATGTATAGAAAATTAAGTGAGATGTTGTTAGATGTAGGGGATTTTATGATTCTTGAGAATAATTTTGGATAGGTATGACGATAAAAGGAAAAATCCGAGTCTCTGTTTAATTGTATTGAAAATGGAGATGGTGCTAGATTCTACGATTTTTCTTTCTCTTTTGTTGTGAATTCTAACTAACAGTTTGGATTCTTTAAAATTAAACGAATGGTTAGTTTCTGAGCTGTGTTTTGTAAGTGTGTTGTTCATTTGGCCATTTCTGATATCTCTCTTATGTTCTCGGATTCGTTGGTCAATGTGTCTGGACGTCTCTCCTATGTATTGTTTGTTACAATCCAAACATTGGATGGTTTATACACCAGCATCAGCCCTTGTATGAGTGTTGTTTTTTTTTATTATTAATAATATTTTGTATTGTTTTGGAGGAGTCTGATACCGTATTAATCCCTAATTTTCTTTTTTTTCGATAATATTTGTAGCTGAGTTGTTGGGAAGGATGATGTATCTATTTTGAAAGTTTTTGGTAGACGTATTGTTTGTTGGATAATCATAAGACTTATAAGAAATTAATCTCTAAAGAAGACAAAATGAGGTCTTCATTAATTAACCACCATCCCAAACATTTACAGCCTTCCCAAAACTCACAAATCCGAGATCCATTGAAGGCCAATTATCTCCTGAATTGGGTCGCCCCTCCCCACAATATTGCCAAATTCCTAGCTAAAGCCCTTCCCCCTTACTAGCTACCATCAGCAACCCACACATAAATATCTCTAGTTCTCTTCTTAATAAAATAGTTAACACTAACATGAAAACAAATTTGTAGCTAGTCTTGACATTCGATCTTTATGCACCAAAATACGTATTGGCAAATGTTTAAAACCATTAAAAAATCCCATTTTTAAAAGACATTAAGTTACCCTTAATCATCTCTAAAATAATCCTACATTTTACTTTATGCACGTCACATTGAAATTTTGAAAAAAAAATTGTTCTTTTGGAACACAACATTTTTTACAAACAAAAATTTGGCCTAATTATGGGATCACCACTGAGGGGTGTTTTACCTTGTCTGTACCTTGAATTTCTTAAATCCAGCTCTTTTACATATATCATTCCTAGCAACTCTAGTTATTTTCGATACATACACGACATCTTTCTCATTTATTCACAATAACTTAATATAACAGAGATTACATATAAACTAAATAAAATCGAATCCACCATACCATTACTCTCAAATTAGAATCCGACAATTCTCTACCTTTTTTAGATATTAATAATAAATTTACTCATTAATAATAACGACAATTTAGAATTCAAATCTACCATAAACCTACCTCCAGAAATGACCACATATATTTTTATTCACACTACACAACCAACACCGATAGAGGAATTATAATAGCATTTTACCTTAGAGCCGCCCACACCTGCGCACCAAAATAACTAAATGAAGATTTCATCAACAGAAAATTCCTTCCTGAACCTTCTCTATCCTAATTATTTTTCATGAAACTTGCTAAATCTAAACGGCTCAAAATCCATAAGAGAAACCAATCTCAAACCCCACCACACATCCTCCAACACATTTCTCTTTCATCGACACATCATTTTATTGATTCTTCCTCTGATTTAATAGAAAAGCACCTATACAACCTGGGTACTGTCCGTAACATACTGAACACGAAATCTCTTCGACATATACAATCTAACAGCAGTGTCTAAATGATTCCTTCACTTAATACTCGACCGGGATGCTTCAACATATCACTCTTCTTATGCAAATTGCTACAAAACACATAAATTTAACTAATCCGCTTCCCACACTAACATATATCTCTCTTATCCTTACAAATGGCTTCATACTACACCCTCTCACTAACCCACACACAGCTATTCCTTCTACAGCAGAATCTTACCACACAAACCATCCACTCGCACACCTTCCATTCTCCAATTTTTTTAAATTCATCCACCCTTACTTAAACAACATTCTTTGCATCTAAAGTCCTGATTAAGGTTGTCTAAAATCAAAATATCATAAAGTCAACTTCACGTTTAAGAATAATCTCATCTTTTTGGAATACTTCGTGTTTTTCTATTTTTTACACACACACACACACACACACACACACACACATATATATATATTATATATATATATATATATATATATATATATATAATGGTACAAATAATCTAAAAGCAAAATGACAAAAAAATAAAAAAATAAAAACAAAAATGTTTCCACTTTTTGCAAGCGATCTATATTTCATAACAATCAGCATCAGTGGTGCTGAACCACATTTTTTACTCCATATATTATGACGTCCTGTGTAAAGAAATCGTTGGCTACGAATTCCATCTTTTCTCACCCTGTCTCATACGAATGAACTGACCAAATCGTTCTTCATCTTAAACGTATCTTTTTACACACATAACTCAACACTATTAAGACAACTTACCTGGTCTTTGTAAAGGTTCACCAAGCCTAGATGAATGTTACCGGAATCAATATTTTTTTAAAATGGAACGATTCAGGAAACACCGCTGCATTTATAGTGGCAAATGAATCAAAAGTTGGTGAAGAACTACTTCGAGAAAAAGCAGTCTTAGGGGTCGTAGCTACTGGCCGCTAAAGGCCTCAGTTTATTCCCTACTATCAGGGTGGAAAAGGCGTTGGGAAAAGAGAGGCATCATTTATTACAAGGTGAAATATGTAGAGCCGAAGAAAAGAAAAGAATGGAAAAATGAGACAACCATGTGTCTGGACTAAAAGGGAATCCATGGTTGTTCGGAAAATTAAATCGTCCGACTTATGGCGTTGTGATGTTGCCATAAGCGTTCCAATTCGGTTGGTAAATGACACCCTCCGCAGTTCTACGAACATCTACTTATGAAAAAAAAACGGATTCTCCCTTGTGTTAATTATTTGGGCGGACAGGATCTTTAAATCACACCCTAAGAAGCTGCCAAACTGCGTGAGTTGATGGTCGTTACAGATAGCGCCATGACTACATCTTAAAAGATGTAGCTGAGGTAGTCACTTTGGCCATCCACACAAATATACCAAATGCTGACAGAAGCTTAATAGTTTGTCAGTGCTGGTGTAAAATCTAAGCCAAAGAAAAAGCTCTCTCCATATTCATTGTCACTTGTAAGACTGGCAAATAAGGACCGATTTAAGGACAATATTAAAATTTCCGACTCACATAATCCGAACATCATTACGCCCAGACATAGTGATATTTTGAAGTAGAATATGGAAAATAATAATATGGTAATTAACAGTTCATTGGGAGGAGCACGCAGAAGAGACACATGAACGGGAGAAATTTAAATACGATGTATTGTTAGAGATGTGCAAAAATAATGGATGGAAGGCAAGTTGCATGCCAATAGAAGTTGGCTCAAGTCGCTATGCATAACTTTGTAAGACATTGGTTTGGCATGATAAAAAAAGTAAAGCAAGTCAGACTATAACAAAGACAGCAGAAAAAACGGCCAATTGGCTCGGTTAAAAAGAAGTAGCCCATGGACTACCAAACAAAATCCAATAATGTTTTTAAGACATTAGGAATGATATGTAATCATGATAGAGTTTTTAAACAATTCTATTTATTTTATTTTATTTTATTTTTTTACTTTCAACGCTGTGCATATTTAATATTTTACACGTCCATTTATAAATGTCCTAAACCTTTTTAAATTTTACTATTTCTTACTTATTGTTTCGAGTATTTTTGATAATTTTTTTAATGAAAAAAGTTACGTATCTAATTTGAATATTATAATTTTTTTTCTTTATTGGTGAGCGGGTAGTTAAAAATAAAGATAATGATTGGGAAATTATGAAAATTTTAAAATGTTAAGTTTATTATTTTGTTTTTATTCGTTACAGTATTCTGTACTTATTAATACATTTTAATTGTGAATAAATAATCAAAATTCGTAACGTTGAATAACACGTGTGGAAAACATAAAGTTATAATTTAGAAATTGTGTTAGTAGATATAACGTTTATTAATTTAAACATCCAAAATATAGCAGGTAGTTAAGTGATTATAATTTTAAACAATACAATCAATTTTGATCAATATAAACATTCATATTTTCTTATTTTAAGTTGTTTTTTAGCAATACAACATTGACCTGCATGTTTCTTTTCTAAAGTATATTAACCGGTCTGGCATTGAATTAAGCTGAGAATAAAGCTATTACAGGATCATAGTTTAAGCGATACAACCCGATGTAATTGGTATAGTGTTTCTTGATTAAGTCCAATTTTAATTTTTATCTGAAATTCTTTTTTTCCACCTTAGTAGCAATAGTTAAATCCAAACAAACATAACTGTTACATAGAAATTGTTTAAAAAATATTACAATCAGGTATAGATTACAACTTTTTTATATATTCATCGAGTGCTCGAATAGTCAAATCTACACAATCTTCAAGGCTGGCGAGTCCTCTTCCTCTTTATTTTCTTGATACATATAGTCTGTCTTTGTCGTCTCTCGGTTGTAATGTCTTGTGCATTGCCATAAGCTTCCTTGTCCTTTGGTCCATCTATCGGAGCTCCTCTCTTGTCTATTTTCAAAATGATTCAGTGTATCTTACAAGAACTCAGGTGTTTATACCCTTGATGATGTTTCTGTTGCAGAGTTTAGTTTCTGGGGATTTCCTCGTTCTCCTGGGGTACTCTTTACTAACTCTTTCTTTCATCTCTCCTTGTGTGATGGTGTCCGACTCCAGTACTCCCAAGTATTCATAATTTTCCTTTTCTCCCAGCGTCCTTATTTTTTCCTTATTCGATAATTCTATTCCTTCCGTTATTCCATCTTTTTATACCTATCATTGCACATTTGTCTATGCCGAATTCCTTCCCTATGTTCTGACTGTATATTCTAATTGTCTGTACAAGTGATTCTAGCTCTTTTTCATTATTGGCAAACATTTTGATGTCAACCATGTACATGTGATTTATTTTTTCTCTGTTTGATAAATTTGTAACCACCTGTACATTTTCTAAGTATAAAGTTAAGAGGCATCATTGTTATAACAAATAGTAATGGGGAGATGGAGTCACCCTGGAAAATGCCTCATTGTATTTTCACCTCTGTTAATTCTACTTTCCAGTTTTTCATGGCATTACTGCTAAATCTTATTACTTTGTCCGATATTTTGTACATCTTCAAGCATTCAAGGATCCATGTTTGTGGAACCATTTCCTATGCCTTACTGTGATCAATCCATGCAATCGCGAAATCTTTCGCCCCTCTTTAGCCTTTTTAAGAATGTGCTGATCTATAAAGAACAGGCCATTTGTTCCTCTTGTTCCCTAACGGTATTCTTTCTGTTCTTCTGGAAATAATCCACGGCAATGAAGTGAGTATTAGAATTCTTCTTTTATTTGTGCGGTTAAGATTTTCCACATTGTAGGTAGGCACGTTATTGGCCTATAGTTGCCGGGGATGATTCCTTTTTAGGGGTCTTTCTGGATCAAGGTAGTGTTGCCTTTTTTCATCCATTCCGGTATATTTGCTTCTTCTAGACCTTTGTTCAACTGGCGGTTAATTCTGTCGTGGATGGATGTGAATTTTTAAAACTAGTACCCATGTATTCCACGTGTCCCGGTGTTATCCAGTTTTTCTTTAGTGTTGCCCTTAAAGATTCAAGATGTATTTTTGCTTCGGGTCCTTCTTCGAGTCCTTGCAGTTCCATTTTCATTTTATTTATCCATTCTTCATTCCTGTTGTGTTCTTTCTTTTCCCATATCTTCGAGAAGTTTTCTGTTTGCATTGGGATATTCGTTTGCCTTAATGCTTTGTTCCCTGACTTGTTGGTAGAATTTATTTTGATTATTTTGGAAAGTCCAATTCTGCGTGTATTATTTTAACTCTGTCCCGGTATCTTTTTATTCTACCTTCCTTAGCTCGTATTTTTTGGCTTTTTTCTTCCTGTTGTATAGTTAGCCATGTCTGCTGTTGTCTCTTTTCCGTCATTGCATTTACTCGTGTGTTTCCTTTAACTAATGCTTTTGCTTTTTGTCACAGTTTTTTAATTTCTCTTTCTAATCGCATTTCCCATCTGGCTTTAGTGTTTTTTTTTTCTGTTTGGTTTGCGTGTTGGGATATCAATTTTTTGCTGACTCGTTTTGCTCCTGCATAATTTTGGTCGTTCAATTCGGTAATGTTGTTTGGTGGGATTTTTTATAATATTTCATTAAACTTTTCGGTTTCTTATTTTACTTTTTTCCAGTCCTGGTTTCTTAGAGATGGCAATGTATCGTTCGGTTTTGTCATGATTTGTTTTATTAGTTCCATTTCGTGTCTCTCATCTTGTGTTAGTGTTACATTAGCAATATGTTCCGTGCTGTTTTGATTGTTAATGTGTGGTATTTCCTCTAGTTCCGAGGATACCTCTTTGTTATCTTCCTCTCTATTTACCTGCCCACTAATTTCCATAATCTCGAGATCAGAAAACCAATCTTTCTTTAGGATCAGTCTTGCTTGGTCAGCAAGTCTTTGGCTTGTGGTAGTGAAATTATTATTTTGTTTCCAAATTTCCATCATCCTCTTCCTATACCCTCTTTCCTTTGGGTTGCTTTCAAAATAACAGTGAAGGGCATTTATGTTGTCTTCCCTTGGCCCTTTTTTCATCTGGTGTGTCTGACATGAATTGTTTTCTTCGGTTGGGAAACCGAAATAAAAAATTGAGGAGCTAACATTACCAAGATATCGATCGGGTTCCCCATGCTGGCTATCAGGGGAATTCTAACCGTTCTTGATCTGACGTCGGCCAGATGAATTGTTTTCATCTTCACCAATGTAGCTGAAAGAGAAATCTATTATTATTATTATTATTATTATTATTATTATTATTATTATTATTATTATTATTATTATTATTATTATTATTATTATTATTATCAGAATATGTTTTCTCCGTGAACAAGTGTTTTAAATTATTTTTAATGAAATCAAATATTATGGTAAATTAGAAAGACTAACGAAACTAGATAAAAGCTCATATGAAAATATTTAACTTATTTTGATTTTGTTTTAATTGATTTCTGTATTAAATCATAGATACGATTACTTTAAATATGTTTTATAATACGCAACAACATCTTGTACTTTTTGAAAATGAATTATTACGTCAAATTAATTTGAAACTGAGGGTTTATAATCGAAGAATAGATGAGCTTGGATGCTAGATCTTTCCAAATTAGACAATAAAGAAAAAAAATCTTGCTTTATTTGGCTGATGGATTTTTCCAATTTATCAACTGGATATTTACTCATATGCATCAAGATTAAACTAAACAAGTAGAAATGAATAATATCAAATAAATCTCTCTAAAAGTCAAATTTTAAAGAATTATATACAAATCATCTCCCGTAAAGCGATATAGACACACACACACACACACACACACACACACACACATATATATATATATATATATATATATATATATATATATAAAAGGATATAACATGGTGTTCAGAGGGATGATATTTTTGATTAGCCTATACTACAGCGTTTCGGTTTGTTCAGAAAAACATTATCCGAGCTATAATCTATATAGAAAGAAGCTTTTGTGAAACAGTAGTTTGTAAGACTTTGTTTTTGTCAGAAGATTTCAGTTTCTGTTTGTTCCACAAATATGACAAAATACATTAGCGAAACGCCACCTAGCTATTGGCATTCATTTTTAAAGTGCGTGACGTAATTTATTCGAAAATGTTGGGTTAAATATTATAAATGGAACTTACTTTATTTAACAACGTATTTAAAAAAATATAAAAGTATTATTAATCAATATAAAGTATTGTGTAATATTCTATTTCTAGTTTAAATAAGTAAGGGGATAACTTGAAAAAACCTGGTCTCTCTTTTATCTTAATTAGAATAATGCATGAGTCAACAATCTCTCTTTTTTTGTTGTGTATGTTAGCTAAAATTTTGGATTCTTTAAAATTTGAAAGATAGTTAGATTCCAGAGTATATTTCGATAATGCACTTTTTAACCAACCGTTTTTTCTGCGAGTAAGGGTGTTTTCTTAAGCAAACCAATATATATCTACGATACGACTGGTAGACACTTGCCAACAGCGACATATGCAATCGCTACGCTGTGACAGTAAGAAATAAATTCGATATCCTCCAGGAGACATCTGAAAGCTTCACACCAAACGAGGAATACGAAAACTTTGTCAGTGCTCATCTAGAAGCAGCAGCTGAGTGCGTACTGACCAAACTAAGAGCCAAACACTGTCCCCTGGAAGACAGAAGCAGTTAGAGAAAAGAGAAATGATATAAAAAAGTAACCCAACGTAATAAAACAAACCAAACCAACACCAATTTACACCACCTTAAGAAAGCCCAGATAGAACTAATCAAAACATACAAAAAAGAACAAATAAAATACACCCAAGTACAAATAACTAATATCAGACAATCAGTGGAAGACAGGCAGTCGCGATTAGCATGGCAAACAGTGAATGAAATTAGTGGTACCTCTAGATCAAAGCTAAAGGCAACCTGCCAAAAAGAGAGACTTCAGAAATGAAAAGACCTCTTCCAGAAATTTCTGGGGAACCCTTCTAAAATCATAGAAAATAACACCCAAAAGATCGTAGATAGACAACTAAACATCAAACTGGGGGATTTCACAACAGAAGAACTCAACGAATTCTTAAAGAAACTAAAAGGTAGAAAAGCTGCAGGTCTCGACGAAATACCCCCCGAGGTATGGAAGATGGGGAAATTCAATGACATACTGCTTAGGCTATGTAATGTAGTATATAGACAAAATAGAAAAGATAAATGGACGTGTTGTAGAGTAGTTAACACTGGCGAAATTTCATTCCAGGAAACTATACAAATATTAACAAAAATATTTGGGGAGCGGTGTTCACTTTTCAATACTCGAAGGCAGTGTTTGGATCTTACAAAGAAAGAAAATAAAGACTGCACAACTTTTGCAAGTATAGTAAATAGAGAGTGTGAAAAGTTTAAACTGAGCGAAATCACACCAGACATGTTTAATTGCCTAATTTTCGTTCAGGGTCTAACAGCACCAGGAGACGCAGAAAAAAGAGCAAGATTACTGACAAAAGTAGAACAAGACCAAAAAAAATAACCCTTTAAAACCTTACCGATGAATGTCAGCGCATTTTAAATTTAAGGGCTGACACGGAAAAAATTTACGAAAGAGACATTTCTCATATTCACACAGTCCAGAATAAACCGAACGGTAGGAAAAAAGGAACTACTTTTAAAATTAACCCCTGTTATGGTTGTGGTGAATTGCATTTATTTAAAAAATGGTCCTTTTAAAAACAAAGAATCTAACAATTGTTCTATAAAAAAAGGACACAAATATACTCATTGTAGAAAAAAGCCTAAAAGTAAAACTGGAAATTAAAATTTTGTCCAATGTACCACTGAGCAAAAAGCAGCCGAGACTTTAAAAAGAAAATATATAACCATCAGATTAAATAACGTAAAAGTCAAACTTAGACACAGGTTCTGATTTGACAATATTAAACGCTGAAACCTGGAGAAAAATCAACAGACCAACACTAATTATCTCTAAAAGAAATCGCTAGAGGCGTGAGAGGAGGAAAATTATAAATTTTAGGCGAAACTGTTGTAGATGTTATATTCTCTGGGAAAGAAAAAAATTAAAAGCTTTTGTCATGGAGCCAACGCAAAACCTCATGGGTACGGATTGGATGGAAGCGTTCGCCCTTGTCGTTGGATCGTCTACCGAAAAACTGAAAAAAGAACTAAAGTCAAAATCTTCCGAATTTTTTTCAGAGGGTCTTGGTATTTGCTCAAAAGTAAAAGGAAAATTTGAATTAAAAGACTGAGCGACACCAATATTTCGACCAAAAAGACAAGTACCTTTTGCAGCATTGGAGAATATTGACAAAAAGCTTGAACGGCTGTAAAAACTAAACGTAATAAAAAAAAACAGATTATAGTCCCGACGGTATACGTAAAAAAGAAAAACAACACGATAAAGGTTTGTGCAGATTATTCGACAGGTGTAAACGATTTTTTGAAACAATCTAATTATCCTCTCACGTCAGCAGACGAAATTTTTGCAAAGTTAAATGGGGGTTGGATATTTTCAAAATTA
Organism: Doryteuthis pealeii; assembly: GCA_023376005.1. NCBI lineage: Eukaryota > Metazoa > Mollusca > Cephalopoda > Myopsida > Loliginidae > Doryteuthis > Doryteuthis pealeii. Next base: position 1,235,960 of record CM042148.1, read on the forward strand.
TATTTGTCAGAGGCTTATCTTCAAATACCAGTCGATGAAAAGTGTGCTTAAATATTAACAATCAACACACACACAAAGGGCTATACAAATTTAATAGACTTCCTTTTGGAATAAAGGTAGCACCGGCTATTTTTCAACAAGTGATGGACACAATGCTTAGTGGGCTGGGCTTTGCAATAGCATATCTAGACGATATATTGATAAAAAGTAAAACTCAAGAAGAACATGCTGAACATGTAAAGGAAGTTTTTAAAAAGTATTTGGGACAGATTATAGACAAAAAAGTTAGGCGCCCTAAACCAAGTCGTGCGAAGACAATAAAGAACATGCCTGCGCCAACAAATGTATCGTCCCTACAATCATTTTTGGGGTTAGCAAACTATTATAGTAACTACATTCCAAATATGCACACATTACAAGCACCTTTAAACAAACTTCTTTAAAAAGAAGTGGAACTTGTCAAAAGGCTTTCGAAAATCAAAAACTGCATTGACGTCGGACCTAACCCTCATACACTACGGCCCTAACAAGGAGATTTATGTGGCAAGTGATGCAAGCAATTTGGGGCTAGGGACCGTACTCTTACACAAAGCAAAAGATGGTCAGTTAAAGGCCGTACACCATGTTTCATGGACCTTGCTTCCGACAGAAACTAATTAGTCCCAAATTAAAAAAGGGGCTCGGCCTGATATTTGCTTTTAAGAAATTATATACACGGAAGAGAATTCATTCTGCAAACTGACCACCGCTCACTACTGTCTATATTCGGCTCGAAAAAAGGAATTCCTACACATACATCTAATCGCTTACAAAGATGGGGAACCATATTGTTAAATTACTCTTTCAAAACGGAGTTCTTGCCATCGAAGAAAATAGCGCACGCTGATGGTTTATCGAAATTAATTCCACAAATAAGAGAACGATTAGAAGAGACAGTTATTGCTTCACTGAGTTCCGAAATGGATATTAAAAATGTTCTGTATAACACAGTAAAAGAGCGACCAGTTACCTTGGAAGATATAAGGTTCAACGCAAAATTTGATAAATTCATTTCAGAAAAAAAGAATGAAATTAGGGAACTGAAAGAGAACAAAGGAAATAATATATTTCGATATGCAACGATGCATTGTTATATGGAGATCGGGTAGTAATACCTGCAGTTTTGACAAAGAGAATTTTGAAAGACTTTCATACCGGACATCGGGGTATATCAAGGATGAAAGCTCTCACGAGGAGTTATGTCTATATGGACAAGGATATTGAAAATCTAGTAAGAACCCGTAAAAAACTGTGCGTTAGCAGCTAATGCGCCACCGGTGAAGTTAGAGTCCTTCGCCAAAGACTGATAAGCCATGGTCAAGGTTACACATTGACTATGCTGGCCCCATAAAGGGGGTTTATTACTTTGTCGTGGTAGACAGCTTCACAAAGTGGCCAGAAGTTTTTAAATGTAAAATACCAACTACCAGATTCACGATAGATTGTTTACATGAATTGTTCTCTACGTTCGGTTTAGTTGATACTATCGTGTTGGACAACGCAACGCAATTGACATCAGGAGATTTTGAAGTTTTCTGTAAACTACACTCAATTGAAGACTTAACAGCTCCGCCCTACCACCCAAGGTCAGATGGAATGGCGGAAAGATTCATTGATGTATTAAAGAGAGCAATTAAAGAGGTAAGTGGAATTGAAACCGTGAACGAAGAATTACAAAATTTATTAGTAATATATCGTATAACACCCAATCCAAATGCATGTTCAGGTATGTCCCCAGCCGAACTCGTGTTTGCACGAAAAATTCGTTCGGTATTTGAGAAACTATACGATGGATCATAGAAGGGGTTCGAGCAAAAAATCTAGAGGCAACGCTGCTATTCGTAGATTTCTCCAAGGCATTTGATTTCATACACAGAGGGAAACGGAACAAATACTACTAGCATTCGATCTCCACAAAAAACGGTCGCCGCTATAATGATGCTCTACAAAGAAACTAAAGCAATGGTACACCCACCTGATGGCGACACAGACTTATTTGACATCACCGCTGGAGTCCTACAAGGAGATGCATTAGCACCATATATATTCATAATATGCCAAGACTATGTACTCCGAATATCACTAGATACCATAAAAGAAAAAGGTTTCACACTAAAAAAGGTAAGAAGCAGGCGATATCCCCGCGCAGACTGTAACAGATGCAGACTACGCTGATGACCTTGCACTTCTTGCAGATACACCGGCACAGGCCGTGTTACTACAGTATAGCCTGGAAAAGGCAGCAAAGAATATCGGCCTCTACGTGAACTCTGATAAAACTGAGTTCATGAGATTCAAAAAGAAAGACATCTCCACACTCAACAGTAAACCTCTTAAGCCAGTAGAACAATTCACATACCTAGGTAGTAATATCTCATCCCCCGAAAGCGATGTTAATACACGAATAGGAAAGGCATGGTCAGCCACAAACAAATTATCAGTCATATGGAAATCCGATCTCACTGAAAAGTTAAAGTGACAATTCTTCCAGGCTGTGGTTATATCAGTACGGCTGTATGGCTGCACCACTTGGAAGCGCCTTGAAAATAAGCTAGATGAGAGCTGCACAAGAATGCTGCGTGCGATCTTTAACAAGTCGAGGAAACAGCACCCCACAAGGAAGCATTTGTATGGCCACCTGCCCCCATCTCACAGACCATCCGAGTGAGACGGACAAGGCATGCTGGAGAAACAAGGACGAGCTCATAAGCAACGTTCTCTTGTGGAAGCCAACACATGGACATGCTAATGTGGGCCGGCCACCAAGGTGCTACATTGACCAACTATGCCAGGATACTGGATGCTCCGCAGAGGACCTCTTTGGCACAATGAATGATAGGGAAGATTGGCTAGAGATTGTCATCGATATCCGTACTAATTGTGCGACATGATGGCCAAGGGGTTAATAAGTCTGATTGATGTAAATTTGGTCGGATTTCGATTCCAACATGAGGCAGTCAGCTAAGTCTAGCCACACTGAGGAGACGTGATACATCAAAACGCTGCGTCTGTGGATGACTAATATATATATATATATATATATATATATATATATATATATATATATGAAAGGTGAATAACAATCACAAAAAAATTGATTCAATTAATATTTCATCTCTGTTCAACAAGACGAAATATTAATTGAAACGATTGTTTTTATATCTTTTTTATTAACCTTCAGTACATTTCTCGTCGCTTTTCTCATTTTAGCATGTCAACTCCTTTAGAAAAACATTTTTTTCAAACTTTTGAGAAAATCGCATTTTTCACAAAAATGTTTCTACTGTTGATGAACTTATGACGAAATGTATAGAATAAACAACATAGAATAAATACTCCTATTTTTTTACCACTTTTGTTCATTTTCATATATATATATATATATATATATATATATATATGTATGTGTGTGTGTGTGTGTGTGTGTGTGTTTGTGTGTATATATATAATCTCAGGTCTTTCCTTGATAGGATTCAACCAAAAGTGAGAACCCAAACGTGCATATAAATATTTACGTATATATTTTACATATACGGAGTAAAATAAATAAATGAATAAATGGATACCTTTGTTCAGATACGAATTTTTTTCACGATTAATTCCCTTTTCAGTCTCTTAATTGAAATATCTCATTCCTGGTCTTATTGATATGATGTTGCAGATATTAAATTTGATTTATTTACTTGTGAATACGCTTGTTCTACCTTGTATCCTTGTATTTTGTGTTCCAATTGTCGGCGTTTTATATGTGCATATATGGGTACATAAATGTTCTTATAGGTTTATTTATTGTTTTGCATCTATGCAACTGACCACCTAATAAAAATCAGCTACCGGCATATATTTACAAAAAAGGTCAGTACAGTGATTCAGTTTTTTTATAGGTTTAAAGCTATGTTTACCTTTGAAGATAATTTAAATTTCTGTTATTAATTATTCTATTTTTATTCATTTTTTATATATATATATATATATATATATATATATATATATATATATATATATATATATATATATCCCTTTCTGCAAGCTAACAAAGTCCATATTTGCCCTACATACCAAATGTAAGAAATATTGAATGCATGGAAGTATTTTTAAATTAAAATAAAACCCTCAGATTCTGCAACATCGCACGGCCTTAATTTAGAGGCAAAATAGGAAAATTATAACCCCCGTCTAAAATCGGAACGGTAAGGTTTTTATTTCTTTTTCTATGATTCAACATAGACTCTTCTTTCTGCTTCTGCAGAATCGTGTATGTCTATCTGTCTGTCTGTCTGTCTATCTCGCTCTCTTTTCGGCAACTTTATTCCTAAGTTTGCTTTCAAACTTTCTCACAACTTTTCATTATCTTTCTTCTCGCAATCTAATCTTGAATTTTGTTTTTCATTATTTTTTCTGAATGTTGAAAAAATTTTCTTCTTACGTCTTTAATTTCTGAGAGATTTCCTCCTTGTCTTTTTTTGTTTGTTTCTGTACAGATTTTCTTCTTTTATTGTCACTTTTTTTACCGTTTCTTTATTATTCTTTTTCTCGCATTTTGCTTCTCTATCTTGCTTCACCTTTTTCTTGTTTCCTTTTCTGTATTGCGTTTTCTTATTTTTGTGGGGCCCTGATACATGTACAGAACCCTTTCATTGCGTTACACCCAGATCCACATTGACCCAGAGTGGTAGTAGCTTTTAGGGCTCCACTTATAGGCCAAACATATTTGTTTAAAAGGGTATTTGTATTCGATAAATCTGTGTAAAAAATTGTTTTTCATAAAAAATAATAACGTCCAATGTAGGCGATTCTCTCAGCTCCAGACATAAAATGATCTTACTCGAATTGATATGTCAATAAAATCAATAAAACTTATGTTCAACATATATCCTCTTTCGAATTTTCTATTCTTTTTCAATATTCTTTATCTTCCTATTTATTCTCTCTTCTTTTTTATTCTTTCTCCCGGAGCTTAGAATTTGCTGTAAAGAGTATACACTCCTCAACACCGGTGTTCTAAATATGATACTCACCTAAAAAAGGTTGAGGCTCCAACTATAAAACTTTTGAAAGCGTAGATTATCATTTCATTCCAATTACTCCCAGGTCAACTCTCTACACGAAGTGGTGGTACTTGTTAGGGTACCATCTAAGGGTTTTCTTCTTCTTGATAATTAACTGTAGGTCTGGTTTTCTAGAGAAGTCTATGTGTCTCATTCTGAAGGACAGATTCAGGTTTTTGCATATACCATTTAGTTGTAGGGTGAAAATTCTATTTCTCGCTCAATTTCCAGTGATACTCTCTTTGTGCTAGTTAGTTGCATTCGCGTATTATATGATTAACCGTTTCGTATTTATTGTCTCTACACATTTTACACTTGCCATTACGTTGCGTATTATCTATTTTTGCTTTTATTGCTGTTATTTGTCCTTATGGTATAGTTTTCATCTGAGATTATAAGATGTACTGAAGAAAACGTTGTTCGTACACCTGCAAACAGGGCTGAATGTCAACTCCCACAGTATTCAGTTGCTTTCCCACCCATGGTTATATATTCACAAGAGTTCCCAATTGACATACAGCAAGATGAATTTAGGAACAGGAATTAGTCACACAGGTTACCACAAGAGGAATAAAATGACTGTACTTTCACAACAATAGTCTTAATGGCAAAATATTCGCTCAAAAATAGACTAGTGAAGTTGATTTTGTTTTTTTTTTTTTTTTTTTTAACGGCTTATCAACTCCTCCATATCTTCGATGGGTCCTCTCTGGGTGACTGGGCGGCCCATTTTAGGATCCACCTCGGCCCGTCACAAGGGGAAGAGTCTATAAAAGGTGACCTAAAAAATATCTCAGTTGTTCTTACTCTGAAATTTGAAATGTAGATATGTAAATTCTTAAAGCTAAATATTTTTTAAGCATGTTTGAAAACCTTGAACGCTTCCAAAAACATTCAGTTCATGTTTGCCTAATAGAATTAACATTCACCTATAAAAGCCTGAATTATAACAAGTCTGATTAAGTGTGGAAAATAAGATTATATATGGTTTTTGATTAATTGCATATCAGCTACTTATAAATTATTTTTTGTCGCAATTTAACTAATTTGTAAATGTTTCATTGTAATCATAACTATATTTTCAATGTTTCATTGTACTTTTTTCTAATTGCTATTTTCATTGTTTATAATCATTTGTGTCTACACTGCTATATAATATCAAGTATTACGAGTTAATGATAATATAGGGTTTTACGTATTTATTCATATTCATTAATAATCATTTGTTCGAACACAATTATACGGTTTCAGTATGTTCGATCCGATCCAGTTACTACATCTGCGGGACAGATTAAACCTGGGAATAATAGAAATGAATGAGTACTCCTCACTCTTCAGGGTTCTAAATCTGTAACCCCGTCACTAGATGCATTCAAGTGTCATACCCCACTCCTATTTTAGGGTCGAGAGGTCTAAGGCCCAAAAGAAGATGCATCCAGTGTACTTTAAACTCCGCCAACGGCGCTGTATGTATATATAGACGAAAAGTAGGGAAGCAGGTAAAGAAAACCGAAGAGAGGGAAGAATTAAACGATATAGGAAAGAATTAAAATCAAATCATTAAAATCATTCCTCTACTAGCATTATTAAAAAGGGTTGACTTACCTAATCATTTAAGCCTCGTAATCCGTACGGAGAAAAGTGTTTCTGGCTACGTATCCCATTTAAATATGGGGTACCACGCATCTGATTGGCTGTTACTAACAACCAATTAAATGCGCGGTGCTTTGTATTTAAATGGGTTAGTTCTACAACCGTCCAATTTCTCAAAAGTCAAATGTCTTTTAGCGGTTATTGTTGGTGGTTGTACCAGAGTTTGATCACCTCTGATAGGATCAGCAGGGCGAGGGAAGTCTGATGTTGGAAGACCCGAAACTTCCCAATGAACCCTGCGGATTACATCACTGACGACAAGCACCAGGGCCCCAAATGTAGGACCGTATATTTAAAGTGTAGGTGTAAATCAATTTATAAAAGTCTTGGGTAATTTCAACAATTCGCGCGAGCCTTATACAGTATGAATTGTGTACGTCAATTTTTTTTAGCAATATCTTTTTTTAGCAAGTGTATGAAAAACGAAAGGGAATAAGCTGGTTGTTGAAACAAATGTTTATCAGCTCAGTGCGTGTCTGTGCGTTTCTGTCTATATATTTGTCATTTTATTACTGTGTTAACAATTGTACTACGAGTAATAGGAACCTGATGTTCCCTATCTACACGGCCTCTGCAAAAAAAGTAAGACCACCCCACAAAGAGGGATGTCCTATCTATCACACGTAACTGCATCTAACTGTAAAGATCCAATTCTGGAGATTTGCACAAGATACACTCAGTTATTCTGAGTTTCACCGACTGGAGAAAATAAATAACAAAGTCGAAATGAACTGTTAAAGAAGAGAAATAAAGATTTTGAAATGTTGTAGAAAAGAAGTATGAGAAAATAGATAGAAAGGAAGGAAAAGACAAAATTAAGAAATGAGAGAATGGGAATAATGGTAAAAACAGAAGTGGAAAAATAATTTGCAGAAAAGAAAGGATTTAACAGAAAATTGGCGGAGGAGAAAGGAAAAACAGTAAGAATCCTGTAAAGAGGAAATATAATGGAACTGGAATAACAACTGTTAAAAAGAAGAACATGTTAAACTCGACGATGATCACGATAGATGAAGCATTAACATCACAAGCATAAGGCAAATTTAATTATAAATATTGACCTATGAGAAACGAGATCATCTGTATTAAAAATAACGTGAGAATTTGGAAGAAAAAAAACAAGAACTCTTTTAATTCCTGGCATCCATCTTAAACAGCTATGAGAAAAGAATCCAACTGGTCTTGTTTGACAATACCATATTGAAGAAGAGTGAACACAAGACTCACGTTTGTCCTCGAGACGAGTTTTGACATTTTTATTGGAGGACAGACAGAAATAGATTTTTTCTTTTAAAGTCGGTAGGGTGCGACCATTAAACAAACAAAAAAAGACTCTTAAAATAAAATAATTAAAAACATAGGAAAAATAGAGTGACTTGCATATCATGGAGAAAATGTTATTACGTTGATGAAATAGATAATAGTGAGATTATAGTGGTACTAGCGACTGATTGATATCAAAGATAAAAAATAGATCTGTGGACTGGGTGGTTGGGAGAGGAGATACATAAAAAAGAACATGGTTTACACTGCCACAAAGATAAAAGTAGGAGGCATTTGTATCTACATCTATATGTATACTTATTTATAGAGCAGTGTCATACAGATACCACTTATGAATTAAAGCTGTTTTTCTTTATTAACAAAATACCCAGCACTTCATTCAAGAACATACTTGCTATTCTGTTGAAACACGCTTATCGTAACGGTTATCGTCGTAAGAAAAATAATCGGCGCTCCAAAATCAAATTCTGGATAAGGCCGCTTGTGTTCCACTTCGAGTTTTCTCTTAGAAACGGCATGAGGCCATCTGTTCACTCCCCAGATATGGGTAAATAGTACGACATTGGGCTTTTAGGCCTCAGTATGCAACTAGTCTAGGAGATGGAAAACTCTTAATTCATAACCTACTGAGTACTCTTTGGAGAATATGTGGCATGCTGTTACAACATTCTGCTGGTATCAGTTCATCCAAAATGATTGGCTGTCCCTATATTCATCTCTTCTCCCCCAAACTAAGTAGGAACAAGTGGTTTCCTTAGCCTTAGTAAGACAACCAGTCAAAGAGATGGATAACTTTAAATTCAAACTTGCTTAAGTATGTTTAAGAATTGACTTGTGTCGCATCGTCCCTGTGGAAAATATTAGACACAAAAGACAAAACGAGAGATAAAAATTGTAGGTGGACAATCCGCAAAATAGCGGAAATAGTAAGGAAGAAAAAAACCCAGAAAGAGACTCCACAATGAAGCAAATTGTTAAAAATCAAATAAAATGAATGCAACTTAGTGGATTACATAAAGTTGTTAAAAGAGGAAAATAATGTGAAGCTATGTTTGACAGCAGAAAGTTTCGGATTTTCACGTTATCCTTCGAGATGTACATTAATTCTTTCTTGGATCTTCATTTTAAAGAAAAACGTTGGGAAAGAGATTGCGTGTACTAAATCTTCAATGGGATACGAATTTAAAAGTACATAAATACATCATATGAAATGCAAGCTTAGATTACTGGACCTGTCCCTATTCGAAAATATAAGCCTTAAGTATATCCGTGAAACTGAAAACGTTGATAATTTAGAGAAAGAAAATAACCTTTAATAGTAATAGAATTAGATATGAATGCATGTTTTGTCTTGTCATTACATAAATTAAATTATGAACCATTCCGTTTTTAATGTGAGGAAACAAAATAAAGAAAATGAACACATTCTAAGTCAGAGAGAAAAAGACAGCAAATATATATATATATATATATATATATATATATATATATATATATATATATATATATATTATTATTATTATTATATTATTATTATTATTTATATTTTGCTTGAAGGCAACTACAATGCGTATATCGTATAAAATTCGATAATTATAGAAAATAATAATGACAAAGCGAACCTCGGCAAATAATTGTGCGGTGCGTAGAACATCGTTTCAAATTTATTAAGTCTCATCAGCGATGTATACTAACGATTTCCCTCCGACAGAAATCGAAATGATATTAATTTAGTTAGGAAAATATGGGGAATAAGACTCGCCAGCATGAACTATTGCGTAAATGCACCAATTCAAAAACTCTAGGAATAAACATAAGAGAGCAAAGAAAGACTGGTTACAGCAGCTAACAACTACAACACTGACATAAGAACCAGAAGAAAACCCATAAAAACTGGAAAAGAGAAATGAGAAGAAAAACAACTACATGAATACTTCAAGCGACAAACTGGAAATAAAAAAAAGGATATGATTAGACATGGATAAGAAGCGTAAACATTAACAGAGAAACTGAATCTCTTTTAATAGCAGCACAAAATGATTAAAAAAGTACCTATTTTATCAACGAGGAAATAGATAATATGCGACCGAATAGCAAGTGTAAAGGATGTATTGAGACAGATATGAACCGGTAAATAAGATAATAAACAAAACTAGCCATAAAGAGGGTTAAAGAGTCAGCACGTCTAGGCTGGAAAGGTTAATTAATGGGAATTGTCCAAGAATTTCAAATTTGAATATACTACCAAATGGTATAATCACAACCTGTCCAAGAGAAAGAGACACATTGAATTCTTTAGGATTTTGAGATACAAACCTATCATTATATTCCAACTAGATGATTAGTCAATTAACTAGAACAAATAATTTCCCATCTAGTGGATTTTGGCATTGGTGCAAACCTCAGAATGAGACAACTAACAAAAACTGTGGAACATAGGAGGAAAGGTTATAATAAGTGCCCTAGTAACACTCGAAATTAGAGAAAAATCACGACCAGACCACAGTATTGTTAAAATCTGCTACAATACTGAGGTGAGTCCTAGAGACCCGAGGAGACTTGATGCCACTCGGACTCCAGGGAAAAAATCACAAGGAGTTATATAATCATAAATTTATCATCCTTTTATTCTGTCGGAAATCGTATTCATATATTGATTGAACAACGATGCAACTAAAAGTAAAAGTGAATAGAAATACGTGGTTTATTTATTTTTCGACTGCTACATAATCATATTTGTAATTACAGAGTTTCAATATTGTAGATTTTGAAAATAAATGATACAAAATAATGTCGATTTTGAGTGTTTAATTTTTCCACTGATATATTTGGTTTAGAAGAAAATTATTATTTAAAAAAATCGATAGTACTTATTAATTGTCAATTTTTTAAATTGTACGACAGAATGTTCTTATCATAATCAACCATTCGCATTTTAGCCTTTCCATTTGATATATATATATATATATATATATATATATATATATATATATATATATTGGGAATAAAACGTATATTTCTTTCCCGGACCGATAGAATTATATCCAGTCATTGGTTTATTGCAGAATTGCTGAATGAACATCAATGGATATTCAAACGACGTCTTGTACATATCTCCTTTCCTGCTGTTTATCATATCGTCTTACGCATAAACAAAATGTACTGATAATCTGTAACCTTTGCTTGGCACGTGATAAACACGATCCCAAAACGAAACTGTTAAATCTTGACCGGTTTGAGTCATTCGAATAGGTATAAAAAATGCAATCGATTTATCAGGACGGGAATAAAAAGACAACACATGGACATTTTTATTAAGGAGTCCTGTGTGGAGTAATGGATATTATCTAAGAAAATGAAACCGTTCAAATCCTGGACGAGGCCGTCTGCGCAACAGGTCGTGCTAATGCGATTGGGAAAACGTTTAAACCCATCTCTTCTTTCAAATTCCAGTTACTAGTAGCGGCTACCCGGCGAAGCCCGGGTAGAGGAGATAAAAACATGGTTTAATAATCGTTTGCAGATCTATTACTACTGAATACCGAGTTCGGTTCTCGCAGGATGACCCATAAAAATCAACACGTAAAAACGATTTTAATTTAATCCGGCCTAGTGGGAGGTCAGGGAATTTTCTTTTCATCAGATTTGAGGGAATGATATCACATAGTTAAACTTGCAAATCGGTCGGAAAATTAAAACATATTACAGGGTGACACAGAAAAAACAGAACCCAAATTATTTATTTATTTTCCCATTTAACTAACCCTAACCCTAACCCTAACCCCAACCCTAACCCTAAACCCCACAGTTAAAATTAACAGTTTTATTACAAAATTTGCGGCTTCTGTTTTTTCTGGGTCACCCTAATTTTCCGACCGATTTGCAAGTTTCGCCCATCACATAATGATATAGTAAGAAATTTTAATTCAATGATTAACTATATTCTTTAAATAAAATATTAATGATGCGATTTTCTAAACTTCAAATTAATATTTGGAAAAAAAAAGAATTAAATAAAGTAATCAAATTCATGTAAAACGATAAATAATCTTAAAAAAAAACATTATCAATTCAAAGCGTAGTCGATCCAATGTCAAATTATTACAGTAAAGTATACTATACTATAAATGATTTTATTTGTATTTCTAATATTAAAATAAATAAATTAACACGATTATGAAAAATAAAAAAGGCTTTGTTTACAATTGACGAACGACGGGAATTAATAATAAAAAATTGAGGTGTCGTTAAATGTTTTCGTTTGATTTGTTATTTAATTCGCTGTAAAAAAAATTAAATTCATGAAAAGACATACTAATTAAATATTTAGAAAAAATTCTTTTTCTTACCTATTAAATATCTTTAAGATAGGAACAGAAATATACGATAAATAAGATTTGATTTTATGTTGAAATTGTACTGCAAATCCTAGGCTGACTGAAGCAAAATATTATATTTTTAACTCGCTGTAAAAGATAATTCCATTGATAAAAACTCAATCAAATTATATATTTAGAAAGATTATTTCATTCTCTTTCGAACCATATAGATATCTTAAAGAAGATTGAACCGTAAATAGGCGAGAAAAAAGAATTTGTTTTTTCCTTAAAATTTAGTCTGAAAAAAAAATCATACTTATCAGCTCTACGAAACCAATAATCTTTTTAACTCGCCGTAAAAAATAATTCAATAGATAAAAGCATAAAATTACTTATTCAGAAAGATTATATTATTTCCTTTCCAATCATATAAATATTTTAAAGATTGGATCAAGAATAGGTGATAAATTCCGAGCGGAACGGTTTAAACTGCGAAATTTATTCACTAAAATTAAACTTCACTGCTGGTATCGCTGTAACAAAAAGTCAGCCAGTGAACAATATTTTTACAAGAAAAAGTACCCGATCTATGACTGGACTAAAAAAAGGAACAGTGAGTGAGAAATGGAAAACAGGAGTAAGTGAGAGAATAAGAGGGAAAGGATTATTCAAAATTTAAAAAATCGTCGGGAATTCGTATAGTACAATGTTTCTTTATGTTTGGATTTTTTTTGTTTACATTTAAAATATCATTTTAAAAAATGTATTCCAAAACATGAATGTTTTGAAACATTTTTTATCCTAAAAATATTTTTGTACATATGACAAAAACTTAAATTCAGTTTTTAATTGCTAGTTTTTCTTAATTGCTTGTTGCGTTAGAGTGATAAAAATAAATTCGTTTACTTCATTTTTTACCCCTAAAAAGTAACAATTTAATGTGCCCTTATTTATTAAGGCCTGTCGTCTAGGTTTGTATAATACGCTACCTGCACCTCTGTTGCAAAGTAAGGCTTCCTTCCAATTGAACCATCTGTAATCCGTGGGTGGCAACTCGTGATGGTTATGGACGGAATCCATGACATGCTACACTCCACTTTGATCCTTAGTTGGACTAGACGTGCAGTCGGAGAGGCCCCAAACCCGATCAATCGGCTGGTCCTGTCAAACCCTAGCACCTCTGATTAATCTGACCGTATTGCTCTTCTCGCAAACCACCGTCCCTTTTTATGATATATGTACTAAAAAGCTGTTGTTGAGGGTCTTAGAGATTGGTTATGACGTTAAACTACATCTAGTGGATAGGTCCCCATGCTAGAGCTTTTGGAAGTGTGGATTCCTCCTGCATTGCCATTTCTCCCAGGTATACTTTGACACGGAATCGTAGTACCAGTTAGAGTCCCATGTATGGTGTAAATAGATTCAAAATGAGTTAAAAAAGAACAATAATAATGAATAAAACAAACACGACATAAAATATTTCATGGGTTAACATCCTGTAAAATCCAACCAACCAGCACGTGTCTTTATTTGTTGGAGGAAAATTTCTTATATTGATTCATTCGAATGTAAAATGTTCATTTATTATAGATTTATCGATAAACAAAGCTAAGAATTAGTGTATTATGATATTCGTTTATTTTAAGAATATTATCTTTTTGTTGTTTACGTTTGTGAAACAATTCTAATTTTTAAAAAGTTCGTTCTTTCTGGCCTGTTGATTTACAGTGGTAGGAAATGCATTCGTTTAATTCGTTCTTTTTTTACCCTATTAAAATGCTAAGATGCAGCTTTTTTTGCTCTCTGCCAGGATCTAGGAATTATTATATTGTTTCGCATTCTTTTATTTTCACTCTGTGGTCCGAACGGCAAAATCCACTAAATGACAAGTGTCAAGGGTTGTGATTTTCTGGAAAAGAGAGTGATTCTCTGGTCTGTATTTGGTGGTCTGTTTATTGCTCAAAGCCTCGGAGGATTTTAGCCGTGTTATTATTATTTTATAATGTATCTTTTCGTTATTTTTTATCATTTCACTCCTTACGAGTTTTTCACACCAGCTTTAACTGTATGTCTTTTACTGGAGACTGAGTGGCAGCATGTCTCCAGGACTCTTATAAATTTCAAGCCGTTTTTAATAATGCTGTCGTCTGGATGGTCTAAATATTTCCTCTATATTTGTTACCACTGTCAATCAAATCTCACAATTTTCACCTGTTCTTTGGAAAGGTGCGAGAATCTGTATATCTTTTCGCCTATTTTTTTTTCAATTTTACTGTGGTTCAACTTAACGGCAAAATTCACTAGATGGCTGTTATTTTTTTCTTTTATCCTTGGTATGAGTGGTTTGTGCATGTATCATTTAATAGTATGATTAAATTATAATCTCTTGTACAATTCTTAGTGGATGACCTTTTCCACACAGTCGGGCCTAGCCTTGTACTCCTTCTGTGTTAGTTTGCTGCATTCACTTATTATGAGATTAACAGTTTCCCCTTTGTTTCCACACATCCTACATTTATCATTCTGTAGTGTGTTTGCTTCGTTTTATTTGGTCTTTATTTGGGAATTAACTTTCACTCGAGGTTTACCTTTTTTAGTCATGTCCATGTCTTCTTGTGTGCAATCTCTCCAGTTTGTCGGTTGCTATATCCATATAGTTATTTCCTTTCTATTTCCGTTTTCTAATTTTCGTTGTGTTTCAGTTCATTCATATGAAGCAATTGCTGTTATTGACTGTTGTAATTAGTCTTCTTTATTCTTTTTAGTGGATTCATCGCATCCTTGGTTTGGCGCATCTACTCAATACTTAATGCCAGTGAGTCCCCTTCCTTCTCCTTTTTTCGATACTTATAGCCTGTCTATGACATCTCTTGAGCATAATATTGGGTGCATCGTCATGAATCTCCTTGTCCTTTAGTACTTTTGTCGAAGTTCTGTCCGTGTTCATTTTAAGAATGGTCCACAGTATCATACAAGAGGTACAACCCAGTGTTTATTCCCGTGACAAGACTTTTGCTTGATAGATTGCTTTCTAGAAGTTTTCTTGGTCTTTTGCGTTAAAAAGCTTCTTACTTTTTCTTATATCTCTATTTGTTTGATGGTGTCCACTTCCAGTACTCGTAAGGGCTACTAATTCTTCTTTTCTCCAAGTGTTCTAATATTTTACTAGTTCTTTTCCTTCCGTGGTTTCTTTTTTCCCTGTTTTTCATCACAAACATGATACATGTTTCGATCCTAAATTCCATTCCTATATCCTAGCTGGATATACTTCTGCTCTGTACAAGGGTGTTCTGCTCTTTTTCATTTTTGTCAAAAATCTTGATATTATCCATGTACATAAGTTTATTTATTTATCACTATTTTTTATCATTTCACTCCTTGTGGGTTTTTCACACCAGCGTAATCTGATAAACTTTCACTAGATTCTGAGTGACAAAAAGTCTCACCAAATTTCCAGGAATCTTCAGAGTATTCTAGTCGATATTAACAATGCTGTTGTCTGGATGGTCACAATTCTTCCTCTAATTTCCAGTTAATTTTTGTCTGTTTTGTAAACTTTTGCGGACGATTCTAAGTGGACAATTATTATTATTATTTTCACTCCTTTTAAGTTTTTCACCGGAGTGTGAGTGATAACAAGTCACCTCAGGTCTCCAGGACTCTTCTGAGTATTCTAGCCGATTGCAGCAGTGCAGTAGTCTGGATGGTCTTAATTCTTCATCTGATTTCTAGATCCTCCAGTCTTTTTTCCAAGTTTATTGGTACTGTTCCAAGTGCACCAACTAGAATTGGTATCACTTTCACTCATTTTCCAAAGCTTTTTCTATTCTCTGGTAAGGTCCAGATATTTATTCATCTTTTCATTTTTCTTTCAGCTTATTATTATATTATTATTATTATTATTATTATTATTATTATTATCTTGTTGTTTTTGTTCTTATTGTTGTTATTTGTTATTTGAAAATAATGCCATTTAAAGTTTCATTTACCGTTTTTGTTTTTGAATTATTCTATTATTCTTTAATACTTTGTTTTCTTTCTGAAAATGATCATTTAATTTGTTAATTTTTTCTCATCTCTATTCCAGGTTTATTTAATATTTTTCTGATGTATTCAATACTTCCTGTCTGTCCATTATTCATTTTCCTCTTTTCTTTTTTCTTTCGTTTTCTTCCTTGATCTATAGTTTTTGTTGGGTGTTCTTTAATTCATTTTTTCCTATTCCGTCTTTTCCCTTCTTTCAAATTATATATTATTACTTGTTTTTTTTCTTGCTTCCTTCCTATCTTTCATTCTATCTTTATTTTTCTTTATAAAAGTTGTATCATCCTTTCTTTCTTCCTTTATTTCTTTTCATTCATACCTTAATTTATTCTTAAGTTTCTTAAATTTTAAATCATTCCTTAAAAAGATGTCATTTTCATTATATATTTCTACTTTCTTTATATGTTTTGGTATTTCCTTTCATTGTTTTTTAACTCTTTGGTTACGAAATTTTCCCCACAGCTATACCAAATCTTGGTATTTGTATTTGTATGGGGGGATAATTTAAAATTCGTTATCTATTCACCTTAATCATTCTATTCAAATAAAGATTGCAGGGGTCTTCACAGTGATCTTTTTTCAGTGTACACAAGATACACGTGCGAGAGCCGCTGCCAGCGGGTCACGTTAAGATTGCAGTGGTCAGGGTACCACTGATAGCGGCAAAGTAGACAAAGAGTTAATTGCCATGTCATTTCAAGATCTTTTCTTTCTTTCTTTCTTTCTTTCTTTCTTTCTTTTATTATCTATCTATTTCTCTTTAATTTCTAAGTCTTTCCTAATAAGCTTGTTTTAAATCATTTCTTTCTTTTCTTTCTTTCTTTTTTCTTTCTCTCTTTCTTTCTATTTTATTTTATTTTTCCTTATTTTCTTTCTTTCTTTCTTTTCTTCTTTCTTTCTTTCATTCTCTCTTTTTTTCCTAGCTTTTTTCTTTCATCTTTGTATTATTACTTTCACTCATCACGATTGCTTTAATGTCTCTGTTTTTAGATTTCATCTTCCGTCTTCCTACTCCTCACCTATTGATTCACTTATTCGATCGTCCAATCATTTGTTCTTTCAATTCACCCATTTTGATATTCTTTATTGTTGTCTGTTTCTTCGCAAAGTTACTGGTCATGAATTTTCTTTCTGATGTAAGCAATAAAAGATTCTTTATACACAAACACAAACATAAATGCACACACATACAAACAGACACAGACACAGACACACACACACATATATATATGTGTGTGTGTGTGTGTGCATGCTCCAGCCTTACTGTTTACTTTCACAGGAATTCACAAACCATCACATGAATCAAAAAGAAGAAATCATATATGCAGTAAAAGAAATGATATG
Source organism: Doryteuthis pealeii (assembly GCA_023376005.1). Classification (NCBI taxonomy): domain Eukaryota; kingdom Metazoa; phylum Mollusca; class Cephalopoda; order Myopsida; family Loliginidae; genus Doryteuthis; species Doryteuthis pealeii. Next base: position 1,253,691 of record CM042148.1, read on the forward strand.
TGCAAACATCACTACTAAACAATGACACATCAAAAGTGCACAATTTCCTCAAAAATGGTAACTAACAAATAAAAATCATTTCGTGCGAAAGTCGATGCCAACATCATGAATTCTCACTGTAAAGCACGTGTCAGGTGATAAATACTCAAGGATTTCAGTTGCAGACAAGGGAAATTACCATGAACAAAGAAATAAAAAAAAAAAAAGATAAAAAAATAAGTAAAATAAAATAAAAACCGGAAAAATAAAGAAACGGAAAAATAAAGAGATGAAAAAGCATATACCAAAACTTAAACTGAGATTGAAATGAAATATTGACCTGTCGTGGAATAAGCTGATTGTATCCCCTGCAGAGAGATAATCCCCTCAAAGACAGAGTTCTAAAGTTTATCTGGTAGTGGACTCTCGTTCTGGAGCTCTGGGGAGCCTGGTGTCACTTCATTGTCATTACCACCAGGTCCACTCTGACATCAGTCAAGGTTTCCTCTATGGCTTAAATAGTTGATACATTATTCGTATCTGAAGGTAACGTGTGCAAGAAAGCACCTCTTAAAAAACAACTACTCAAAATGTACAAATGTTGAAGAAAGATGATTCCTTAACCTAGACGGGTGGCATGCCTTCAAATCATTCAATCAACCAATCAAGTTAACATATGTGTCCTGGGTGTTACATCAAACTGCATCTAATGATGAGGCTCATTTCTGGAGATCTAGTGAATGGATATTATCACTCAATTATCATTACTTTCAGATCATAACTATCGTTTAATTTTTGAGAATTATTTGGATTAAATAGGAATACTTGATGGCCTACGACTAATTCGTTCTTTTTTAAGAATAGTGACTTGAAACTATGATTTTTGTTTTACTTATGATTATTATAATTTACTTGAAACAATATAGCTGTGTGCCAAAAATGGATATTATTGAATTGAAATAATTACTTAAAGCATATAATTATTAGTATTTGATAGGAATACTTGAAACCATATAACAAATTAAGTTATATAAGTTAAATGAAGCTATAATTGATTGCTAAGAATTATATTTATTAATTACTTCAAACAAAATAGCTGCATGCAAAAAAATTATCACCATTAAATAAAATTAAATTCTTAAAAGAATAGGAAAATGTTTGAATTATTGATATTAGATAGGAATAATTGATACAAGTTAAATGTAAATTATTTGTATCAGAAAGACCTAATTGCTTACGGATGATATGGGCAAACAAATAATTGTTGTTAAATAGAAATAATTACCTGAAAAAATATAATCATTTAAAATAATTAGTATGATATAGGAATACTTGACACCCCATAATTGTGCGTAAAATGCATAAAAATGTAAATATAAACATACAATAAAGGCGATTGCCATTAAAATAGAACAAACAAACAACCTCAAATAATCCTATTATCGAGGGGATCATAGAGAGATCATGTTCGTTCTTCCATGGCCTTTCTAAAGTCATTTAGTCTTACCTAGCAGTACATATTCTTTCAATTATTTTTGTACATTCATTAACGCTTCACTTTGCTCCAATATTCTTAGGAAAGGCATTCTTCCCCGCAGCTATGGGTAAATCATAGGACAGACTGCATTCTTTAGCCTTACTGAGGCAACCATTCTAAGAGAAAGAAAACTCTTAATTCAAAACAGCTGTACTTAGCTTAAAAACCAAGGCTAAGACACATTTGCTCGTGATAGAGTGTTTCGGTAAATACATACGTTTGTACCGCAAGAGGTAAATACATATTCAGTCTATTATGTGCTTTGTTCGAGTTCTTCACAGAGCACACAGATTTAGCTTTTAAGTTTTTTTCGGGACTATTATTCTGTCAGCCTGTTATGTTCCACGGTTTTTCAGCTCCCCGAATAGTCTAGGTATTTTACTTATTTACGCTCTTCTCGAATTTCACTGTGTGGTCTACTCAAAGAGCAAACTCAATCCACATTGGGTAACTTATGCCGAATTTAGTTTAACAACGCAGGTTTCCAATCATATGCAATACAGTACTTTATCTTAACAAGCATTTTAAACAGGTGAAAACTCCATGCGCGTGCGTGCGTGCGTGTGTGCGTATGTGTGTAGTGTGTATCATGTTGCTTATAATACCTTTACTGATAAAAGTTCTAATTAGCCTCCTTGATGCTTAACTTTTGTGATTTAGTAATTCAACAGTTCTGAAAAGAAATAAAGTTTGGAAATGATAACAAATAATATCGATTTAATTGTATAATATTATACGATAAATAAAAACGTTCGAAAAGAATATAGACATCATATGCTTACAGGGATCTCTCTGATAAAATAAAACTGGAATATTTCCTAGTTGTGTATTTGTTAGTATTATTGCATTATCTAGACTTGGACGACACACTTGAAATGTTGATGGGAACTACAGAAAAATCCTGGTAGCAATGAACCTACAAACAGCAGATGTACGGCCACTGATCTTCCACCTCTCAAACCATCCAAGTAAAACCTGCTGGACACGATTGGAAAGCAAGAAAGAACATATAAGCGGCATTATCCTATGGACTCCTATAACTAGACATGATAGAATTGGCCGACCAGCAAAATCTTACCTTCATCTGGATCTGGATGTCGTTTAGAGAAATTGTCAAAAGCAATGGCCGATAAGAACGGATGCAGAGAGAGAGAGAGAGAGAGAGAGAGAGAGAGAGAGAGAGAGAGAGAGAGAGAGAGAGAGAGAGACAGACAGACAGACAGACAGACAGACAGAGTCAAGGGAATCTATGCTGTCGCCATTCCATGGTCATGGCGATGTTTGCTTTAGAAATACGAGTGTACATGTTTATGAGGGATATTGTATCATCATATAAATCGGTTTAGTGACCAGTTAAATCTATACATTTTTTTTATCTCATTGGTTAGAACTCGGAGAGAATTCAGTTACGTTCCTCTTTGTGCAGTTGATTTACAGAAATTAATTATAAAAAAAAACATAATATCACCGCCCTTGGCAAGAATCTATAAATCTTAAGAATTATCCGCTTGCAGTCAAGTGACACTATACATTGCCAGAACAGTGAAGTTAAGTGACATTGAACCTGTTCAGTATTTTGATGGGGGTCACCTTACACCAGATGTACTGTAATCAACATGAAGTAGGTGTACCAGATCTAAGCAGATAAAAAGAAACCTGAAGCCTATGTTCTCGGTTAAGCAAAGAAGCAAACTGAAGCATATGTACGAGACCAAGCAAGGACAAAACTTGAAGCCTGGATGGCCGGCTAAACAACATGTATACTGAGGCCTGCCTGCTAGTTCTAAGAAAAGAAACAGTCTGAAGTATGAAGCAAACTGAAATATGTGTGGCAGAATGAACAACAAATCAAACGGAAGCATGTGAGATAGATTAAGTAAAAAAGATACTTGAAGTTTGTGTTCTAGATTAAGTTAAGAAGGAATCTGAACTCTATGTGCTAGACTAAGAAAAGAAACAAAAATGTCTGTGTTCCTGGCTAAAAAAGAGTAAACTGCATGCATGTGGGCCAATTTCAAGCACGTAAGCAACCGAAAATATATGTAATAAGTAACAGCCCGAGGCATGTTTACCAGACTAAGAAAAGCTTTGGAAATAATGTCATAATAATTTGGGTTGTACTCGCAACTACATCAGTGTGTTTCATATGTTTTTGCATGTGTTGGTTGGATTGTACGACGTTTTTGTTTTATCCATTCTTGTTGGGTATTCAATTTTTTAACTCATTTCTAAACACATTTTTTAAAACTGATGTTGTTCTATTTAGCCAATTGACGGGAACCTACCACTCTGGGCCGGAGTGAACTTAGGAGTAATGGCAATGAAGGGGTATTCCACCCTCCCCAGAACCCCAGAATTGGAATGACACCACCAGATCCAGTTTAATGTCATTCCCAGAACACGAAGACCTCCAGACACCGCATTCTAGCACAAATATTGGGGGTTACTATAAAAGCAATAGCATCGGGACAGAGAATATTGGTGGTAGGGCTTGATGTGACAAGCCGATTGATTGGAGGAAGCCTCTCCAACCTCCTGTCTGGCACAAGTAAGAACCAAAGGGGCGTGTTGCAGGTCATGGACAGGTCAGCCACCAGGATTCCGTCCTTAAACATCACGAGTCACCACCCACGGTCAGCAGGTGATCTCATGACGGTGTCCTATCCCTCAGCAGTGGTGCCATCAGTGTATTCTACAATCCCAACCGACAAGACGGTTGTGTATATTCTTGTGTGTGAAACAGCAAATATTGTAAACAATCTTAAACATGGGTGACAGATGTTTAAGTAACACTTTTAGAAAACAAGTCTTTAGAATAATCCTTGTATTCACAACAACGTATGCACCTTATTATATATATATATATATATATATATATATATATATATATATATATATATATATATGTGTGTGTGTGTGTGTGTGTGTGTGTGTGAATGAAAAGACCTTCGGTGCTAATCATTTCTTATTTAAAACGATAAACCATATATTTATGGTATATATATAGTTTTAAATAAGAAATGATTAGCACCGAAGGTATTTTCATTCATCTTCTCATCAGGGAGAAATCAATGATATTTGTTAATAGCAGTTAAAAACGTTTATTATACTAAGATTAAGATAATAAAACTCTCAGAAGAGAGTAGGTTTACTAACAGTTATCGAAACTGATTCTAAATATGCTAGGGTGTATGAAGTTCTTTAAGGTTTTGCATCGGTCAGATTCACCAACTCTAGAACATTTAGAAATCTGTGTTGATTGACCATGCATTATATATAAAAATATTCTTCAAAATCAAAGGTACAATGATTTTATTTTTACTCGTTTGGTTTTATATAATGATATGAGATATTATCAAATTCTGCAGCATTAAAATAAAATTTTAATTTGAACTCGGGTCACCGATTCCATTTTTTACAAGAATAACCGCTACAATTATTGGCCGTACTTCATTATAACGCATAGTATGTATTTACTCAAATAACCCCACCATAGGCAGGATGTGATAAAAGGTAAATTTTTAAGTGGAGTAAAGTTTGTTTGAATTCATTGTTTTCTATCTCTTAGACTGTTTCCCTTACCAAGTTAAAAAAATTGTCTGTTCTGCTATTCACCGATAGTAAAAGTGGAGCGGATAATAAATTGATGCCTTTCTCCAAGGACTTTTAGCGTGAACGAATTTCATCCAGTGCTTTAGACTTGGATCTACGATTACATTTCCTACGCCGATAACCGTTACGCTATGCACCCTTTAAATCTTTAGGCATTAAGAGTGCATCCTTTAAGAGACACTGTGTATCTGCATCGAATTGTTTATAAATTTTACCCAGTCTTTCTAAGACTGAAATGTTAAATGGGAAAAGCAAACTTTCTTAATAATGACAATATTAAGAAATACGTCTGTAACCTTCACTGGGTTCATGCATACGGTAGATATTTAACGCTATAAGCCCTCATAGTTTCGTTGAAAAGCCAATAATAACACCGGATGGAGCATCTCTGCTGGACCGGAAAGGAGGTCAGACAGGATCAGCACCGCGCACCCCCAACCAAAAAAAAAAAATGGAGAAAAATCAAAGCAGAAAAAATGGCGTCGAGTAAAGACGAATAATCATAATTTCTTTGGTAGTCAACTTTCACATTCATCTCAACCCAAATCTCACCTTCCATATTCCATAATAGCTAAGACCAACATGAAGACGACCTCGCCGAATACATCAGTATTAATCACCAGGTAATGTACGGTCATTGTCTGCGGAAACGTCTTGTGTATCCTTGTTAGTCTGGCAAATTTCGATAACTCTCTCTCTCTCTCTCTCACACACAGACACACACAGACACACACACTATTTCACTCTTTCTCTCTCTCTCTCTCTGCTCAACCACTTAGTCCATCGATACTTCTGTTTTCATAGTCACTACTATCGATCTCATTATATACAACAATCTAGATTTTTATATTAGTCTTCATTACACGGGCATGTAAGATGGTGGCCTGCAGACGACTCTTTATCCGGCAAGCACTTTTATTACTTGAACTGATATTAGTATAATATTCTTGCCGTTGATGTTGTTGGAATATGATAGCTAATTTCCTCATCCCGTTATGGTACTTATTTGTGATATTGTAATGCCACTCGTGTAATGTTTTATTTGTCCTTATTTTCAAATATAACAGGTGAAAATAAGAGAAATTCCTTCTAATGGGATTTTTTCGTTTCTTTATGTCTAGTAGATTTTTTACATTCTTCGATCCTATTATATTCGTTTTCGCCTTTCTTTATTACGTCGTTCATTTCGTTGCTAATGTTTTCAGATATAAATTCTTTATTCAACATATGACGGTAATTTTTTCTTTACCGTATCGTTTGATACATGTGGCTTCTGATTTATTGCAACTTATTACCAATATTCTTAAATGATAAACCTCACTACAATGTTTAAGGAGATAATAAATAATCGTCTCCCTTGGGTAATGGGTATGTCCGTTGGATAGTCATATGACGGGATCAGAAATATCTCCTTGGTCTATTTTGCCCCAGGTTTTGGATACAACTATTGCTCTGCCATTGAATATTAAAGCCAGCGTATATATGACTATTTTACTGATCACCAATCTCAAGTAAGACTTTTAAGAAAAATATTGTACCCTTCTACAATCGGCTTGCTCATAGAATAATATATGTATATTTTTATCTGTTTGGACACGTTTATGTATTCTCTAAATAGTTCTTGTATGTATATTATGTATATATATTAAATGTTTAAGTATGCGTAAATGAACTCATCTTATATTTCCTTCTGTTTATTCAGTGTTGGTATAACACCCATATATTAATGTTAATGTTGGTCTCTAGGGAGAGGAGACTCCACTACTTCTAAACAACCCAATAAATATATTGTTATTGATCAGAGTTTGCTGAGGATGGATGCGATGCGTTACTTAAAATTTAATGAGTAATTTTCAATATTTGTTATTATTGTGACTAATTTGGTTACTTTATCCTTTTTCCGAAGTCAGTATTGGGTTTCGTTCCTTTTTGTTTGTTTTAATTTCTGTTTCTTTCTCCGAGGAGAGATGTTCTTAAAGAATAAATATAATAAAATGATATATATCTGCGCGTGCGTCTGTGTGTGCATGTGCGTGTGAATATATATATATATATATATATATATATATATATAAAAGAAAATCCGACAATATAAAGAAAAATTTAATTTCCATATTTACTCCCATATATATATATATATATATATATATATATATATATATATGTAAATATATTAAAATTTAATTTCCATATTTACTCCCATATATATATATATATATATATATATATATATATGTCATCATCATCATCATCATCATCATCATCATCATGTCGTGCTTTCAGCGCGGATATCCATGACAATCTCTCTCCATCCATCCCTATCGCTCATCATTCTCGAGAGGTCCTCTCTGCAGCATCCTGCATCCACACAGAGCTGATCAATGTACGTTTTTGCTGGTCGGCCCACACTGGCTTGTCCATATGCTGGCTTCTACGGGAGGACGTCACTTATGAGTTCGTCCTTGCTTCTCCAGCAGTGTCCCACGTGTCTTGTCCGTCTTACTCGGATGGTTTGTGTGATATGTGGCAGGTGGCCGTTTTCTCGTAGGGTGTTGTTTCCATGTCTTGTTCAGGATCACCCGCAGTATTCTTGTGTAGCTCCCATCTAGTTTATTCTCTAGTCGCTTAGTTAGGGTCCAGGTGGTGCAGCCATACAGCAGTACTGATATGATAACGGCCTGGAAGAACCGTCTCTTTAGCTTGTCTGTGAGGTTGGATTTCCATATGATCGATAGTTTATTTATAGCGGCCGATGCTTTTCCTATACGTGCACTAACGTCATTTTCTGTGGAGGAGATGTTACTGCCTAAGTATCTAAATTGTTCTACAGAGTTTAGGAGTTTGCCGTCGATGGCTGAGATGGTTTTGTTTTTGAAAGACATGAACTCGGTTTTATCAGAGTTCACGTACAGGCCGACATTTCGTGCTGCCTTTTCTAGGTTGTGTAGTAAGGATTCGGCTTGTGCAGGTGTATTTGCGAGTAGTGCCAGGTCATCAGCATAGTCCGCATCTGTAATAGTATGTGCGGGATATCGCCTGCTTCTTGCTTTTTTTAGTGTGAGGCCATTTTCTTTTATGGGATCTAGTGATGTTCTGAGTACGTAGTCTGGGGATATGATGAATATATATGGTGCTAGTGTATCCCCTTGTAGGACTCCGGCGATAATGTCAAAGAAGTCTGTGTCGCCATTTGCTTTTGTATTTTGGTAGAGCATCATTATGGTCTTAACCGTTTCCTTGGGTAGGCCATATTCTAGCTGTATTTGCTCCATTTTCCCTCTGTGTATAAAGTCAAATGCTTTGGAGAAGTCTACAAATAGTAGGGTTGCCTCGAGATTCTTTGCTGGAACCCCCTCTATGATTCGACGAATGGTCAGAATTTGTGTGGTTGTAGATCGGTTTCTGCGGAATCCGTTTTGATTTTTTCTAAGGATTTTCTCTCTCTCTCTGTCTGTCTGTCTGTCTGTCTCTCTCTCTCTCTATATATATATATATATATATATGTGTGTGTGTGTGTGTGTGTGTCTGTGTGTGAGTGTGTGTGTTCTCCACCTTAGTTGAGGACCATGACACCTGGCATCTCACATCAACCGTTCTGCTTTCTCTTTTGAAAACATTCGCAAAACCAACTCAAGAATAGAAGGCGCCGGAAGAGGAACTGCAACACGGGACCATCAAAGCCTGAACAGACCTTCAGCCTGTCTCAGACTGGTTTTTTCTGCCACGGTCAACATGTACCTGCTCCTCCTAATGATGATGATGGTAATGATGATGAATTGGGTGTCTGTGTATATACATGTGCGCATTGTGTGGACATGCACGTCTTACCGAGGATTTTGGTAAATAAATACAATGTCTCATCAAATACAATATAGCACCTCAATAGAATTAAGTAGCATTTTATCTACAATAATATATGACTAAATGACATGATTCCTAATTCAGTACACACACTCCATTTCTATCTACTTAAATCTATATCCAAATATACCAACTCATACGAAAATATACTCGGCGAGTCTAGTTCAAGAGAAGACTAAGGAAAAGGCCTGAATCTATATATTTTTCCTGTTGCCATGAGATAACGGGAATCTTCAGCCTGGAAAAAGTAACCAGTCAAGGGGAGAGGAAACTCCGAATTGTTAATTAATACACTCAGAGTTTTTTGGTATAAGACCCACACATAATCCCCATTAATATTTATAGACCGAGCAAGTAGTCCGGTGAAATAGCCGATACAACCAGAACAGAAACATTTATTCACTTGTCTACATCATCAATGCCAGCTACGATGAATGGATAGTGAATACCTCAGACGTTAGATTGATAAAAATTGCAAGAATTATAAATGGTTAGTGGTTCCGGATCAAGCTCTATTCTGATGGGAATGAAGCAAAATATGAATTGAGGGAAGTAAAATCTCCCGGATATATGTGGATAGAGAAACTACATGAAAGTATACTGTCACCATGGAATCAGAGGGAGGACATGGATTTTGTGGATTATTGACTATTATGTGATTAACTGTCTCAATCTTCATCTTTGTCTCAACATAAAATACACTTTACAATTACCAAGTCATCTCGTGCGCAAATTCCCCAATTTGTTTCTTGAAGGATCCATACAGTACATCATGACCATCAACATATTTCTTCTTCTTCTTCTTCTTCTTCTTCTTCTTCTTCTTCTTCTTCTTCTTCTTCTTAGTTTTAATGACAACAAATCTCCTCAGGTTTCTCAGAAATATTCTAGACGATCATAACAATGATGTTGACTTGATGGTCTCGATTTTCCTCTGATTTCTAGGAGATCTTTGCAAGGGCCCCATTTACAATTTGTATCACTTTCACCCTTATATTTCACAGTTTTTAGAATTCTCTGGTAAGGTTATTTGTCAATCTTTTCTTTTTCTGTCACCTTCACATTGTGATCTTATGTGACCGTAATATCAACTAGTCGACCAGTTCAATTCTTCATGATGAACAATACCGGGTCTGCTATTTTGGCTGGGATAAAATGATTCGTCTGTATCTCAAAGAACCAGATAATTTTGTAGGTTTCATTCTCAAGAACGGATTCCACTTTGTGCATATACCAATTGATTGCAAGATCAAAATTTAGTTTTTTTGCACAAATCCCAATGGATCACCTTTCCAACCCAGTTGTGCCTCGTCTTGTATTAACGATGTGCTATTTTGCTGCATTCCCGTATTATAGGTGATCATTTCATATCTGTCTATACACCCTACATTTGCTATTCTGTTGTGTCTTATGTATTGTTGCTTTGATATGAGTTGTTCTTAGAATATTGTCTTGTGCTGCAATTATAAGCGACTCAGTTTCTCTCGTTAGGTTTCCTTTGTTTAACCTTGTCCAGGTCTTTTCATGTCGCCTGAGGTGTCTATATAATTGTTTTACTTCCCATTTCTGTTTTCCCATTTTTTGTTGTTTTCTGCTCGCTCATCCTTTGCAATTGCTGTTATTGGCTGCTTTAATTTATCTTTCCTTGAACTTTTTGTGTATTCTTCGAGTCCTAGCATTGTGTCATCTACGCAATCCTCAAGGATGAAGAGACTTATTCTTTTCATGATACATATAGTCACTCTGTATCAACACTCGGATGTAATGCCTTATGCATCGTCATCAATCTCCTTGTCTTTTGGTCAATCTGTTAGAGTTTCTTCTGTTGTAAATTCCAAGAATGGACCAGATTAACTTATAATGGGGGTATTTATTTCGGATTATATTTATTTTTCAGAGTTTGGTTTCCAGAAGTTTCTTGTTCTTCTGTGGTATTCTTTTTTACTCTTATTCTTTCATCTCTGTTTGTTTGATGGTGTCCGCTTCCAAAACTATCAAGTATTTGTAATTCTCATTTTCTCCAAGTATTCTTATATTTTCCAGATTTAGTAGTTATATCTTGTTCATTGTTTCTCTTTTTCTTTTCATCACAAGCAGGCTAGATATTTCGATGCTAAATTCTATTCCTATACCCTGGCTCTATATTTTTATGGTTTGAATTAGTGTTTCCAGCTCTTTTTTGTTTAAAAAAGTACAATATCAAAAACTTGATATCATGCATGTAAATAAGGAGGTTTATTTTTCTTGGGAGGTTGGGAATTTGTAGATTAGTGAGAGATTATCACAACCTTTACATATTGAACTACTTGCAATAACTCTTAAGAAACATCGAACATATTTTAATAATCAAATTATCATATTGTTGAATATCGACAAGTCCTGCTAGTTTTTATATAATTCCATAATTCAAGTTTGTGGGACCATGACATATGACTTTCTGTAGTCGATCAATGCTATGGCTAGATTCTCTCTCTAATTTGAACCCTTTTAAAGGGTCTATTGATCAATATACGTATGTCATCTGTTCGTCTTTTCCCCTGTATTTTCGGAAATAGTTTGCGGCAAGGTAGTGAGTAATATATTTCTTCTTTATGTAGTGTAATAGGAATTTTCTACATCATAGGCAGACAATTTATCGGCCTATAATTGCCGTGGATGGTTCCTTTATGTGAGTCCTTCTGGATTAGGGTAGATATTCCATTTGTCATCGATTCGATTATGTTTGCTTCTTCAGTTGTTGGACCAATCTCTCGTGGATAGAAGTGAATCTGTAAAACCAGAATCCATGTATGCCATCATGGCATGGTGTTTTCCAGTTTGATACCTTCTTGCGTGTTGCCCTCTGCAGGATTATTTCAGGTAATTTATCCATTTGACCAATCTGTTCTCTTTGTTTATATTATTATTATTATTATTATTATTATTATTATTATTATTATTATTATTATTATATTTTCACACCAGCGTAAGCTAATCGTGTTTCAATGGAGGGAGTGACAAGTTTCCCCAGTTTGTCATTTGAAGCCCTTATAATTGTGTTTTTTTTCCATTTGTTTTTGTTGTTTTTCTGCTTGTCCATATGTTGCAACTGCTGTAATTAATCTGTACTAGCTCTTTTTTGTATATTCTTCGAATCCTTGGATTGACGCATCTATGCAATCCTCTTTGTTGGCAAGTCCTCTTGTTTTATTGTTTCCATGAGGTATTCTTTTTTTAAAGTTTGATCATCTCTGTTTGATGGTATCCGCTTCTAAAATGCCTAAGTATTTGTAACTTTCCGATTTTCTAAGTGTTTATATATTGTCCTGATTTGGCAGTTGTATTCCGTCAATTATTATTTCTTTTACCCTTTTTCATCACTAGCTTGGCATATTTTTCAATTCCAAATTCCATTCCCATATCATCGATGTATATTCTTATGCTTTCTACCATGGTTTCCAGTTCTTTTTCATTTTTTGCAAAAATCTTTATATCATCCATTTAGATAAGGCGGTCTATATTTTCCAGTGAGTTAGTGAATTTGTAGCTTTGTGTACATTTTCTAAATATGAAAACTTCAAAATCTATCTGTTGATTATTATTATTATTATTATCATTATTATTATTATTATTATTATTATTATTGAGGTTTTCACACCTGTCGTAGCCGGTGGTTCACTGGAGGCTGAGTATTCTAGCCGATCTCTGATTTTCCCAACTTTGTTTAGTGTTGATCTTTATTTTCATAGTATTTGCTTTTTAGACAGTGACACTTACAGCGTTTGGTATTCTCAAATGATCACCCTTCTCACTATTGATCAACCTCAATGTTGCTTAAGTTCGGAGATCGGACAAGAACTACTGTTTTCAACATGATCATGATTATTTTTGTTTGCATACCATTCTTACTATTAGATGAAATATTCCATTTTTTTCACACTTCGCTTCTCACCGTTCTCACATCATCCTTTCAACGTCCAACAATCTCAAGCAAATCATACTCTCTCTTTCTTTCTTTGTTTATCTGACTGGCTATTTCTGGGGTTTAGTTTCAAAGTCGAAATTTGTTGCCACCATCTGCGGACAGTAAGAAGATTACTATTAGCGTACGAACGAAAGTGGTCAAGTAATTCCATTAACGTTATTATAAAAATTACTGCCTATTTAATATGAAGTTAAGAAATCTTGGGATTAGTCATTTTTCTTGCGCCACACGACTTTCTTTTCGTTTCTGTAGATTTTTATTACTCTTTTGTTCATTCTTTCTCATTGTTTTTGTAATATTTACTTTACTGGTACGCTTCACTCTTTGCATCTTCCTAATTCCTGTGTCTCAACGTATTTGTAATTCTCTGGATCGGTTCATACATATAGAATTCTTATATATACTTCTTGAAATGTATCTGGATATACAAATGCTTTCTAAGAATTATTAATTACTTGAAACCATATAACATTGACAAAATAGTTATTATTAGATAGAAATAATTAATTGAAACCATATGATTGGTAGTATTAGATATGAATGCATTAAACATTTACCTGTATACAAATTATTTGTATTAGATAGGAATACCATATTTACAGCTATACACAAATAATTATGAAACAACTACACAACAAATTTATTTTATTGGTTATGTGGTTATTGTCGCAGGAAATTGACTCGGCAGCCCGAGTTCAATTCTTGTATTTCAAATATTTCTAATACTCTTGGGAAAGGCATGCATCTCACTGTTCTCCCTCCACCTATTGATAAATTCTAGGGCGGATTGGGCTGTTAGACCTTAGTTAAGAAACCAGTCTATGAGAATGAAAACTCCGAATTAAAATTTCCTAAACTCAGTTTAAGTAATTGACCTTAAGTCATATCCTACTCATACAGTGGATATGTTAAATATATACACAACAAATATACATATAAACCTACGATGATTGTTATTCCCTAACATGAATGCATAAAATAACACCAGATTTTAAATTCAATAAATTCAACCAACCTGAAATTATCCTATGGTTTGCTCGATCATTAGGATTTGCGAATTCTTCTATGTAATTTCTAAATAGCAACGCCTCTTAATTAGTCGTATACATATTTTTCAATTAGCCTAATACATTTGTTAGCGCATCGGTTTACACAAAAGTTATTGAGAAATTTAAAAAAAAGGTCAATTTTGTCGGCTCAAATTAAAAAGAATGACTCATCCTAAATGCAGTAAGTTTTCAAAATTCATTTACTGAAGACATTGCACAAATACACATTACTCTGCAGCCACATATCCGTATAGTTTGCCAATAAATTTATGATAAGCAAAGAAATAAATAAAGAAGACAGAAGTAAATTCCTTTCATTTTATCGTTCATCTAAGAAAAGCATTTTTTTATTTGTTCATATGATACAGCGAATAACTGTCACGGGCAAATACATTTTTGTCAGTGACGCCTCGTGGTATTATATGCCACGAAAAAGACTAGAAATGAGGAAAAAGACAATATCGGCGAATACTAATGAGATACATGACATCTCCTAAGATACGAGTGAAAAGAAAGAAAAACACGAACAAAAAATCAGAGGTATATGAAGAGTGTCAAAGATAGAAAGAATTGCTGCGTTCGTTTAATATATAAATTATATAAATATAAATTATTTAATTTAAAAAGCCGACTTGCATCAAAGATATCCGTACACGAGTTTGGTAAAAATCAAAATATTAGGAGCGGCCTTAACTGTCACTCTTTATAAAATTTATTGATAAAACTAATGGCGCTTCACCTGATAACAATATCACCCAAATAGCACTAGTCATATAAAATTCGACGAGTAAACCAACAAATGTCAGAAATATCGTTATTATTATTATTATTATTATTATTATTATTATTATTATTATTATTATTATTATTTACTCCTTTTGAGTTTTCACATCAGCATTAGCTGATGGTCTTTCACTGGAATCTGAGTGACAGTAAGTCGCCTCAGGTCTCCAGAGCTCTTCTGGGTATTCTGTCAGATTACAGAAGTGCAGTGTTCTGAATGGTGTCAATCCTTCCTCTGATTCCCAAACTTTCCAGATCCTTTTCCAATCCTTTTGGGACTGTTCCAAGTGCACCAACTACAATCGGTATCACTTTCACTTTCATATTCCATAACTTTTTCAGTTCTCTGGCAAGGTCCAGATATTTGTCCATTTTTTCATTTTCCTTCAGCTTCACCCTGTGATCTGCTGGCACTGCAAAATCCACCAGTTGACAAGTTCTTTCTTTTTTGTTAATCAACACTAGGTCTGGTCTTCTTGCTGGGATAAGGTGATCCGTTTTTATTTCAAAGTCCCAGAGAACTTTATGCGTTTGGTTTCTAGAAGTTTTCTAGTTCTCCTGAGATATTCTTTTTTTACTTTTCCTTTTATTATTATTATTATTATTATTATTATTATTATTATTTTCACTCCATTCGAGTTTTTCTCACCTGCCATAGCCGGTGGTTCACTGGAGGCTGAGTGACAGCAAGTCTCCTCAGGACTCCAGGATTTTTCTGAGTATTCCAGCCGATCTCAACAACGCTGTAGTCTGGATGGTCTCGATTCTTCCTCTAATTTTCAATTCATCCAGACTCTTTTCCAGACCCCTGGGGATCGTTCCAAAAGCCCCAATTACAATTAGGACGACCTTCACCCTAATGATCCTTAGTTTTCTCAGTTCTCTGGCAAGGTCCAAGTATTTGTCGATCTTTTTGGTCTCTTTCATTTTCACTCTGTGATCGGCCGGGACGGTAAAATCCACGAGATGACAAGTCTTCCTCTTCTTGTCAATCAAAACTAGGTCTGGTCTCCTGGCCGGGATTAGGTGATCCGTCTGTACCTCAAAGTCCCAGATAATTTTGTGCATCTCATTCTCCAGGACAGATTCAGTCTTATGCATATACAATTTAGTTGAATGGTGAAAATTGAATTTCTTGCACAGTTCCCAGTGGATCACCTTTCCCACCCAGTCGTGTCTAATCTTGTACTCTCTTTGTGCGAGTTTACTGCATTCGCTTATTATGTGATTGACAGTTCGTCTTTTACCCCACACATTCTACACTTGCTATTCTGATCACTTGCCTTTATGACATTGTCATGTGCAGCAATTATAATATATTCCGTTTCTCTTCTTAGTCATATCCATGTCTTCTGATGTGCGATCTATCCTCTGTTTCGCTTGTCCATGTAGTTGGTTTTCTTCCCATTTCTGCTTTCTTGTTTTTTTTTATATTTTTGCTCGTCCATATATTGCAATTGATTTCCTGGTTGCTGCTATTAGTTTCTCTTTTCTCTTTTTTATATATTCATCGAGAGCTCGAATTGTCGAATCTACACAATCTTCAATGCTGGCGAGACCTCTTCCTCCTTCTTTTCTTGATACATATAGTCTGTTCGTGTCGTCTCTCGGGTGTAATGCCTTGTGCATTGTCATAATCTTCCCTGTCCTTTGGTCCATCTGTCGGAGCTCCCCTCTTGTCGATTTTAAGAATGGTGCAGTGTATCTTACAAGTGTGTTTATACTCTTGATGAGATTTCTGGTGCAGAGTTTAGTTTCTGGGAGTTTTCTCGTTCTCCTGATGTACTCTTTCCTTACTCTTTTTTTAATCTCTCCTTGTTTGATGGTGTCCACCTCCAGTACTCACAAGTATTCATAATTTTCTTTTTCTCCCAGTGTCCATATTTCTTCCTTATTCGGTAATTCTATTCGTTCCATTATTTCTTTTTTCCCTCTTTTTATTCCTATCATTGCATATTTGTCTATTCCATCGCTATATCCTGACTTTATATTCTAATTGTTTGTACAAGTTTTTCCAGCTCTTTTTCATTTTTGGCGAAAATTTTGATGTCATTCATGTACATAAGGTGGTTTATATTTTCCTCTTATTTGGTAAATGTGTAACCGCCTGTACATTTTCTAAGTATAAAGTTAAGAGGCATCATTGCTATAACAAATAGTAATGGGGAGAGCGAGTCTCCCTGGAAAATGCCTTTTTGAATTTTCGTCTCTGCTTAGGACTGTCGTTCTGCTATTGATTCAACTTTCCAATTTTTTATGACATTAGTGATACATTTTATTACTTTCTCCGATATTTTGTATATCTTCAAGCATTCAAGGATACATGTTTGCGGAACCATGTCTTATGCCTTTCCGTAATGAATCCATGCCATCGCTAGAAGTTTTCGCCTCTCTTTAGCCTCTTTAAGATGGTGATGATCTATAAAGAGCAGGTCATTTGTTCATCTTGTTCCCTTACAACATCCTTTCTGTTCTTCTTTTATTTGTGTGGTTAAGATTTTCCACATCATAGGTAGGCACTTTATTGGCTAATAGTTGCCGGGGATGATTCCTTTTTAGGGGTCTTTCTGAATCAAGGTAGTTTCGCCTTTTGTCATCCATTCCGGTATGTTTGCTTCTTCTAGACCTTTGTTCAACTGTCGGGCCATTCTGTCGTGGATTGATGTGAATTTTTAAAACCAATACCCATGTATTCCATCGTGCCCCGGTGTTTCCAGTTTGCTAATTTCTTTAATTTTTTCGTTCTCTTTCTATCCAGCTTAAGTGTTTTTCTCCTGCATAAATTCTCCTGCGTTCAATTCGGTAATGTTGTTGGGATTTTTTGTAATGTTTCATTAACGTTTTCGGTTTCTCTTTTTACTTTTTTCCAGTCCTGGTTTCTTAGAGATGGCAATGTATCGTTCGGTTTTGTCATGATTTGTTTTATTAGTTCCATTTCGTGTCTCTCATCTTGTGTTAGTGTTACATTTGCAATATGTTCCGTGCTGTTTTGATTGTTAATGTGTGGTATTTCCTCTAGTTCCGAGGATACCTCTTGGGTATCTTCCTCTCTATTTACCTGCCCACTAATTTCCATAATCTCGAGATCAGAAAACCAATCTTTCTTTAGGATCAGTCTTGCTTGGTCAGCAAGTCTTTGGCTTGTGGTAGTGAAATTATTATTTTGTTTCCAAATTTCCATCATCCTCTTCCTATACCCTCTTTCCTTTGTGTTGCTTTTAAAATAACAATGAAGAGCATTTATGTTGTCTTCCCTTGGCCATTTTTTCATCTGGTGTGTCTGACATGAATTGTTTTCTTCGGTTGGGAAGCCGAAATAAAAAAATTGAGGAGCTAACATTACCAGGATATCGATCGGGTTCCCCGTGCTGACTATCTGCGGAATTCCGACTGTTCTTGATCTGGCGTCAGTCAGATGCATTTTGTGGCTGAAAGATTTATTTGAGCAGCCAACATTAGCAGGATGACTACAGTTTCCCCATGTTGGCTATCAGGGGTATTCCGGCCGTTCTTGATCTGGCGTCGGTCAGATGAATTATTTTCATCGTCAATGCAACTGAATAAGAAATTTGAGCAGTCCACCGATCCCCCATGTTGACTATTAAGGGAGTACCTGCCGATTATGACACCCAGGTCTCAAGTTCGTAATCATTGATATTTGACATTTCTCAAAGCTAGTATGTCGTGGCAATACTGGATCCAGGAGTTATTATAATATGTGCTCCTGTCACAGACATGACCATGTGTTCTACAAACGAAAAACAACAAGTGAGGGTCACACGCACAAAAAAGTAATATACCTGGAAATTATATAAGTTTTAACTTAGTAAAAGTCCACATGTCCACTTTTATATATTCAGGCTTCGAAAGATACCTTGACTTACCACATACAGGGTACGTTGAAAATTTTTATATTATGGGGATTGGGCATTCGAATAGTAGAAGTTCTAGTGTATGTTCAGAATAACCAAAACAGACAATAAGACAATAGTGAATATTTTCTTAATTTAATTAAAAGAACCGTCACGTGCGTTTGGAGGGGCAAGAATCAAGAGTCATAAAATACAACATACGTATATCTTTTTACATTATTTTGGACCATAACGTTGGTCAAGCTAAGTCGTTTAGTGAAGAATTACATATGGCTTGTTAAAAATTTTGTACAGGCATGTGAACAATCAGCCACAGAGGAGAGATGTTAAGAAGTTTTTTTTTTAAAGTACTAAGGGAGTTAGATCTTCGAAATTGAGAAACACGAAAGAAGAAATTCATAACTGGTTATGAATTTAAAATGAGAAAGATAGGTAAGTTACATAATTCGTGGGTAGCTTACGAATTATGTCTGTAAGTGTATTTAGATTTTGAATTAAAATTCGTTGAAAATCAAATTTGGAGGGATTATATTGTTGATAGGTAATGACGTTTAGTTGACCCCAGGCTTCCGCCAATGGGAGCGTGAGAGCGGAAGTTAAGTGTAGTTAGTCAGATTTTGGCTGTTAGTAAAAAGGAGCAGACGTAAGAGTCTTTGCTTCCTAGATGTCAGCTTCTCGGTTAAAAACCCTTTTGAATAATAATATTCAATTAATTATTTATTTATTAAATATTCTTTGTTTCTTTAAACCGGGATTTAAAGTGATGAATTGCCTCTTTGAGAATTTATCGTTTATGGCTGTTTCGTTTCAGTCTGTTTCATGAAAAACGGGTGTGGAATAAATGAATTTAGGTTCATATCGCTTATCAAGTTAATAAAGGAACAAAGAGAGGAACATGAAGATTAACAAACAGATAGAACAATAGAAAGAATGAAGGTACAGACGACATTTATGGGGATTAAAACAGAAAGAAAGTGAGCTGCTTGAAAACAAAATGAAATAAGGTAAGTTGGAAAGAATGGCAAGTTTTATTATGAAAACGAGAATGGAGCGTGAAAAAAGAACAACTGTGAGGGGGACGAAATAATTAAAGAAAGGAATAGGATATTTTGACGATGAAAAGGTATAAGAATGGTTAAAAAATGTAAAGAAAGTAAAAAAGTGAACATGATGAAATTGAGATACACCCAGTTATTAGATTTCAAGTATTCATATCTAATACAAATAATTTTAAACAGATCTATTTTACTCATGCACCCTAACAGGTATTACCATTCTGTGATAGATTTAACCTGGTAGTAATTAAATACTCCATACTATCAGTGTAACCTGAAATTGAGGTGTGAATAAGACAAAGGTGAGAATAAGACATAAAATGAAGAATTGAAGCTAATAAGAAAGTAGGTAAGGAGAAAAGGAAACGGAAAGAAAAAAGGACCTAGAAGATAAGGGAGAACAAAGCGAGACGGAAACGTAAAAGGAAAGGATGGATGTTTATGTTGGTAAAAAAAAAGAAACCATGGATAAAAAATGAATAAAAAATGAAACTAGGAAGAAAGGACAGAATGAAGAGAAAAGAGGAAGGAAAAATGGAATTAGAATAATTATATTATATGTTTATATATGGATATTAAAAACAAACAAAAAATATCAAGAATAAAAAGAAAAGAATTTCTGAGGAGAAAGTGAAACTTAAACAACATCATCCAAGAGTTGAATTCGGCTCCTCGGGTAAAGTTCTTAAGACGAAAACATTCGACACTAATTTGAATATCAATATTATATAGCTATTTAGAAATTGAGTCCATCTATTTATTTGATAGATACACACTTCTTTCAGCTGTCACTCTGAGTTTCTCGATTATCAGCGATCATCAAGCAGTTAAAATTAAAAGTCTAGCAAATTGAATTGTCCTATCACTTAGACACAGAACATTTTATGTTTTAAAATGTTTAGTTAATTTTAATGTTCTTCCTTATTTGTTAATTAATTGACTGTATTTTTTATTGAGTAACAATTTAATCAGACATGTAAGGGAATAAACATACACTGTTGTAAACTCATAAATTGTACTGATTCATTTACTAGCTTCATAAACAATGAAAAAATTAAATCAACCATTAATCAAACTGTAATAGCCAAAATATTATCAACCTTTTAGAATCCCCACGTTGCTCTAAAATATAAAGGAAAATCAGAGCCTATAAATTTCAGAATACAACTATAAATAGAATAGTAAATTTCTGAATCATAACAAAGTTTTCCTTCTAGGAATACATTTTCGTCTAATAGACAATGATTTTAACAGAGGCACTATATTGACTAGAAGAAGAAGAATTGCCATCAATTCGAGAACCTATGAATATAGATTGTTATCTAATCTTAAGTCTACAAATAGACTCAATAAAAAACTAAAAGATGAAGAAAAAACAAAAACAAAAAATAAATAAAAAACAACAAAAAGAACGCAAAAAACTAACAAAATTTAACATATTTTTATCTCCTAAACAATCATGCACTCATTAATCGTGAACTTTTATATATTAAGAAATTAAAATCTAGAATAATTCAGTATTTAAAAATTCATCAACTCTTTTATCCAATTAATGACATCTTTGATAAAAAGTTTTTCATTTCACATTTCACATTTGCAATTATTTTTGAACGTCTAATATTCATATGGCTAAATCATTAAAATAAATTCCTTGTTTGTGTGTGTGTCTGTCCAAAAACAAAAAGGGATAGGTCAAATCTTGAATGGTGTTAAGACATTGTTGGACAGACACACCCATATAAACGCAGACACTTACACTTATATATGGCAATAGCATAATCTTTACAGATCATTGCCGTCCCTCACAATCCCACAACTCCACCACCAGAACCCTTCCTTGCATGAGCCCTCAAATGACTCATCAAACCTGCTGCAGATCCACAAAGTTTGATGCAAATATGACATTAAAAAGACTTCCTTTCCGTTGAATGAGATGATTCAGATGAATCAGATGATAAAATTTGATGCTTATGCACCACCATAAGACCAGAAGCCGACTTACAGACCTTGCCACAGATAGCACAATATACATTGTTTGCTCCTGGAATCTGCATGAATTGACTTCCTATGATTGACATATCCAGCCTTAGAAAGCCAAATTCGACCACATGTCAGATATCTCCAACCCTCCATGTGCTCTCCAATATGACAAGTGTGACCCTTTCGAAGTTGACGCTTTAAGTTTTCATGCACGATTCTTTCACTCTCAAAACTGGTACAGCCATCATCCACATGAACTATCCAGTCAGTTCTCTCCAGTGCCAGCTTTTCCCAGTTGTCAGGATTTATTTTTATTTTTACAAGGTTGTTTTTAAACAATCCTTATACCCTCTTCCTAGGCCTATGCTGCGGCCATCACGCAGCTGACCGTAAAAGCATCTGAGCCGTTATGATAGGAGGTTCAATGCTTGAGCATCCTGCCCTTGCACGGACTTCTGTGTTAGGTGTGTTGGAATTCCACTTGATGTTTAGAATACGTCTCAAACATTTCTGATGAAAGTGTTCAAGAATTTTCAAATGTCTTCTAAACAATATACATGTTTCTGAGGAGTACAATAAAACACTCAACACGCAGGACCTATAAACATTCAATTTTGTTTTATGGGTAATGCCGGTACTAGACCATAACCGTTTTTCGAGCGTTCCATATGCCACATATGCCTTCTGGATGCGCCGGTGAATCTCAGCATCCAAAGATCCATCACAAGTTAGTGTACTTCCTAAGTATGTGAAAGACTCAACAACACCCAGACAGGTACCATGAATGGCTATTGTTGGTTTGATATATGGTTCACCTTTTACAGGGGTGAACATTACCTTTGTCAAGCTTATTTTTAATCCAAAAGCAGAGCACGAGGCAGCAAAAAGGTTCACAATATCTTGAACATCTTCCTCAGTGTGAGCCAGAAAGTCAACATCATCGGCGTAAAGAAACTCTCTGATAAGTGCATAGGATATCTTTGATTTGATGTTAAATCTTCTCAAGTCAAAAACTCTTCCTGTAGTTCTAAATTCCAAGAGGACGCCTTTCTCACAATGCTGGAATGCATGAGATAATATTACAGAAAAGAATATTGAGAATAGTGTTGGGGCCAAGACATCTCCCTGCTTAACCCCGTTATCTATTGGTATTTCATCCAACAATCTACCACTCATGTCAATTCTAGCTTTCATACCATTGTGCAACCTCTTGAGTACACTCACAAATACCGGTGGGCACCCAACTTTACTCAACATCGTCTAAAGTGTATCCCTGTTGACTGTATCAAAAGCTTTCGTCAAATTAACAAAAACCTGATACAGGGGGACCCGTTGCACTATACACTTCTCTTGTACTTGCCTAGCCGAAAATATCATGTCGTTTGTTCCTCTGTCAAACCTAAAACCACTTTGTGATTCAGGAATAACTACCGGACAAATGTAAAAAAGCAATCGATTCAACAAGATTCTTGAGAGAACCTTGCTAACAGCACTCAGAAATGTGATTCCACGGTAGTTATCACAACTACCTTTATCTCCTATGCCCTTATATACACACACCAAAGCACCATCAATCCATTCATTTGGTAGAGGAGAACCGTTCCAACATTGAGTTAAGAGATAAAACAGAGCAAGATTGACATTAAAACTTTTAACCTTCAAAAGTTCCACTGGAAGCCCATCCAAACCTGGTGCCCTACCAGAATTAATTTGTTTGATAGCCATTTCAAATTCTGTAAAAGTTGGTAAATGGTCCATCTCATATTTGGTCTCCTGTTGAGGAAGACTCTGCAGAACATCAGCACTGACTACTGAAGGGTTATAAATAAATCAGTGAAGTGTTGTTGCCATCGTTGAAGGATTTTTTCGGGTTCTTTAATCAATGTGGTGTTGTCCTTTGACCTTAGAGGAGCAATGGAAGAAGTTAATAGACCAAAAACTGTACGCATGAGGTTATAGAACAGTTTTAGGTCCTTTTTATTAAAGGCCTTCTGAATTTCAGAGGAGATTTTAGACCACCACTCATTTTTCCTCCTCCTTATTTCACGTATATTTCTTCATAGTAGACGGTTTGAGAGATGGCTTACAATGGAGTGTACTTATAAAATAAGTTTCAATTAACTGACTTATGGCAACTACATTGTCATCAAACCAGTCTTGATGTTTCCTGACTCTGAAACCAAAAACAGCTGCACAAGTGGAATAAACTTGGTATCTAAAGTTATTCCATGTGACTTAGGCGTAGCAACTACTTCTAGCCATGAGCGAAACCGATTGACTTTTCATCAGTCCGGCTCCTTAACACCTCGGCCGTCAGCAGCTGCCAATAAGAGGTAGACATTTAACTGATAGATGCATTCATCGGTATATTTACGTTATGATTAGCAGCGGCAACCCGGCGTCGCCTGGGTAGAGGGGGATTTTTTTAAGTTAGTCCTGCAGATCCATTATTACTGAATCGTGTGTTGAATCCTCGTGGGATGCCCCATTTAAATCCCTATGTAAAAAAATATCTTGCATTGATCCATCTACTTTGAAAAGAAATGTTAATGTCTACTATCTAAAATATTAAATGAAAAAACATGCTGTTATCATTTAAATTTTATATTTTAACTATCTTCATGTATATAAATCAAATCTCTATAATTTTGCTCAAAAACCAAACCAATTTAATGTGTGTATATATATATATATATATATATATATATATATATATATATATATATATATATATATAAACACATGGTTTAATAATCGTTTACAGATCTATTACTACTAAATAGCGTGTTCGATCCTCGCAGGATGACTCATAAAAATCACCATGTAAAAAAGATCTTATTTTAATCCGGCCTGGTGGGAGGTCAGAGAATTTTTTTCGTCAGAGTGGAGGGAAGTCATTACATAATGATACTGTAAGAAATTTTAATTCAATGATTAACAATATTTTTTAAGATATGATATAAATGAGGCGATTTATTAAATTGATATTTCAAATAAAAAATATGAAAAAAATTAAATAAACTATCTAAATTTAAGATAATTCTTTAATTTAAATTTTTTGTAATATGTAAAATACAATAAGGGATTAAAAAAAATAACATTAATTCAAAGTTTAGTCGATCGAATATCAAATTATTATAGTACAAAAATTGAAACATAATTAAAAAAAAATTGAATATCGTTAAAAGTTGAATATCAAATTCCATTACTGATTTTTGAACAAATGCAGTATAGCACGTAAGAGATAATATATTAGAATCGCATTTTACGTGTAAATAACATTAGATTACGGAAATTCCCGAAGTACGTCTCTAAATGTTTCGGGTATTTCCGTGAAATGTAATACATTTTATACCTAATCTGATATTATCTTTTTTGCGCTATTCTGCATTAGTAACCTGCTTTTATTTTTATATTTAATATTAGAATAAACAGATTAACATGATTATTTTATAAAAAGAAAATGACTAACATGAAAAAAAAATAATAAAAAGAAAAAAAATGATCGTTTCGGGTTTGTTTACATTCAAATGTATAATGAAAAAGAAAAAAGATTAAATAAACGATTGCTTATTATGTACAATGAAATATTTACTTTGAATCTCTTTCTCTTTCTCTTACATTTATATATATATATATATATATATATATATATATATAATACGCCCCCCCACACGGACACACACACACGCACATATATATATCTTAGTCTCAAATAAGTAATATCTAGATCTGTATGTGTGTTTCTCTCACAATCTCTTTCTCCCTATATATATATATATATATATATATATATATATATATATATATATATATATATATATATAGAGAGAGAGAGAGAGAGAGAGAGAGAGATAAAAGAGAAACATGGAAATAAATCGCATGGAATGTAAATATAAAATCTAAAAAAACAAAATTTGCCATGAATGTATTCTTCATATATATATATATATATATATATATATATATATATATATATATATGTGTGTGTGGTGTGTGTGTGTGTGTGTGTGTGTGTGTGTGTGTGTGTGTGTATATATATTCGCGTCTATCAGCCATTTCAAACACATTGTTTGTCCACTTCATACTGTCGTGCCATAAGTCACCCTAAAATTGCAATATACACGTCAGTTTGAAATAAACAAGAAATTCTGGGGAAGCCAGCTAGTGTAATGGTTTGAGTGTCCGCCTGTAACCCTGACAGGTAGGGTTTGAATGACACAAAGCACTGCCCTGTCTATAGTTCTGCTGATGAGGCCTAATATATATATATATATATATAAATTCTAAACTCTGTGGAAAAACCCCAGGTAATTCAGTTTTTCAAAGTAAAAACATTTTCCAAACTGACATCTGGGGGAAAAAAAAAGAAAATATCAGCACATCCGTACTTTCCGACAGCAGTCATCAGTATCGTATGAATTGGCCAAAAGAAAAAAAACACCGGGGGAGTTTTCTAAATTTTATATGTAAAAATTGCTCAATATATTAAGGAGAGCATGATTATAAGGACCTATAAGAGTCAGGCACTATCTACCTAGGTTTCACCCGAATGGTTCTTCAGGATAATTCTTACTGAAGGAGCCTGTCACAAACGTCCTTTGTTTCTATATCTAGTATTTGGTTGGTTAAAAATTAGCATCTCTCTCTCTCTCTCCTCTCTCTCTCTCTCTCTCTCTCTCTCTCTCTCTCTCTATATATATATATATATATATATATATATATATATATATATATATATATATATATATATATATTATATACACACACACACACACACACACACATATATAATATATATATATATATATATATATATATATATATATATATATATATAAGTGTTGTTATGGGTCCAACGGAGAAAATGAGATATTCTATAAATAAGAAGGTTTGCAAAAAGGATTATGTTTTTTTTTTAAATATGTTTTTTTAAATTTATTAATTAAAAAAACAAAACATAATCCTTTTTGCAAACCTTCTTATATATATATATATATATATATATATATATATATATATATATATATATATATATATATATATATATATAAAGTACAACCCTTATAGACTTTTAGAACCCCCGTAATTTTCACCGGGGAAAGAAACTAATGGTTCCAAAGCGCCATTGACGTTATCTACGTTATCCTAAATTAGATGTCTATGCTCTATAATTGATATTGAGCATTCCTTATTTTATAAAAAGATAAAACCTTTTGTGTTTCTTCAGCACAGATAAAAGGCAAATGTAGATTGATGATTAAAATTACTTTTTTAACATATTTAAAAAAAAAAACGTTCAAGGTCACGATCGTTTGAAGACTATCGTCTTTACAAGACCCCTCTATTGGTAAATAATAGGGGCGAGTTGAATATACATCATTTATACGGGTGCCGGTCTAGGAGAATACAAATTCTGAATTCAAACCGTATACTGTGTCACCTTCTCTCCGAGAAGATGACGCAGTGTAACCTTTTTGGTGAAAATCATCTATCATATATAAATTGATTCATAAGCTCTTCATCATATGAGCCAATCTTATCGTGAGAATTAAATTTTGGTAACGAACATAATTAAAAAAATCTTTTACATGTATATTTTACAAGTTTTAAAAAGCAATTTTAATCCTTCGAATTTTACAAGGCTATAGCCGGGTCAGTACTATTTATAGCTGTACCCCTTGGATATGATGAAAGTTGAGAAAAGCTACATGGTAACTATAAAAGGATGCTTCGTGCTGTTTGGAATAAACCATAGAAGTAGCACTCTATAAAACAACAGCTTACCTTTTAGCATATAAATAATCTAGGTAAGACATGCACTACACGAGAAATAATGATGGTTCATGAGTAAGATTCTTCTATGGATTGCTAAACCTTATTAGTCAACCAACAAAAAAAGGATTGATTAGCTCTGTGCGGGCACGGCATTCCGTCAATAGTAATAGCAAGAGTGATGGCTGATAGCAAGAGAGAGAGAGAGAGAGAGAGAGAGAGAGAGAGAGAGAGAGAGAGAGAGAGAGAGAGAGAGAGAGAGAGAGAGAAGAGAGAGAGAGAGAAGAGAGAGAATGGGGGAAGTCATGTTATCTGCACGGCACGATGATGATATTGTTGATATATATATATATATATATATATATTCATTTGTATAAGCACACACAAAAACAAAAGCATGCACATCACACACACGCACATACACACATACACACACACACACACACACACACACACATAATATATATATATAATATATATATATATATATATATATATAATTTATCTAACCTTGATTAGGCAAAATATTCGCTGCTTATTTTAAACATATCTTGCCCCGACAATTCGGCGTCCCTTTGCATCGAAGTTGCAGAGAACTAATCTCCATTATGACATTGGCTCAGGTGCAAGGAGTCTTTGATAGGTAGATTTTCATCAATGCAAATATGTTTTCAATATGTGTACATCTCACGTGCCAGGTCTTTTATTTGATAGAGAAGTGTTTTATATTTTCTTTGTCTCGTTTGCAAAGTCACCTTAAAATTACAGAAAGATACAGCTTTATTCTTTTATATCTGAGGTTTTTGATAAACAGAAATCCGTTATTCATCTAATAAAAATTCATTAAAATTATTTCATGACTAATATGTACAACACTAA
Source organism: Doryteuthis pealeii (assembly GCA_023376005.1). NCBI lineage: Eukaryota > Metazoa > Mollusca > Cephalopoda > Myopsida > Loliginidae > Doryteuthis > Doryteuthis pealeii. Next base: position 1,282,037 of record CM042148.1, read on the forward strand.
TTAGATTTTATTTCAAATTTCAGTTATTTTATTTGTCACACGATATTCTCCGTAAATTTACTGTAAAATATAAAAGGTTGCAGTTAATGAAGATTGATACACAGACACACACACAGAGACGCACGCACACACACTCGAAAACACACATACACGCACACGCACATTAAACACACATATAAATATATATGTAGGGGGAGACGTGATATATATATATATGTATATATGTGTGTGAAGATACGTGATATGTCGAAACACGGTATCTGGCGATGAATAAATACACACACACACACACACACACACACACACACATATATATATATATATATATATATATATATATAAGTAAAGAAATAACAAAAGACTTAGAGATTTTGCGTTATATCTCTATTTCAGGGAGCTTACTCAAAGTGTCTAACTCTCCCGACTCATCAGATGCGAATGATGAATTCTTTATTACTTTAAAGGCATTTGAAAATAGATAAACATTTTTTTTTTAGAGTTAGACACTTTTTGGAGTTAGCTCCATGAAATAGACTATAAAGCAAAATCTCTAAGTCTTTTGTTATTTCTTTACTTATATATTTGCTCTGTGACTCTAACATTAAGAGCACACATTGAGCTCTCAAACTGCGACGGATTAAAAAAAAACTCTTGTGTCGTAAGGAAGATTTCTTCTCTGGACTTTTGGATTATACATATTTATATATATTTTATAGTAAAAAGGTCCGCAAACAGGATAATAATATATATATATATATATATATATATATATATATATATATATATATATATATAGAGGTGTTGTTATGGGCCCAACAGGAGAAAATTAAATATTTTATAAATAGAATAGTCAGTGAAATGAATTATGTTTTTTCAAAAAAATAATTATTATTGTTTTACATTTGCGACACGTAATTCAGATGTTCTGATATCCTCTGCAGGCGTTGTGGTTAAAGCCCGGAGAATATATCAGAAGATTTGAAACACGTGTCGCAAATGTAAAACAAATAGATCTCACATGAATCATTAAAAGGTTTTTGATTTGTATACTACTTGCTGTCCATCGCTTCCGATGATGACACCACGGGAATCATTTTCCTCCAATTTAATCGGTCTTGCATATTGCTGCATATTGCCAACTGCCTATGAAGATTTTCAAGTCCCTCAGTTTTCTCTTGATGTTATGTTTTTGTACCTGAGCTTTGGTCTACCGATTCCACGTGATCCCTCACTCAGTTGAGAGTACAGAATCTCCTTTGGTAGTCTATTATCCCCAAGTCTGTTTAAGTGGCCAGCCCATCTCAGGTTGCGTTGGACAAGTATTTTGTGCATGCCAGGGAGTCCAATTCTCTTCAGGATGGACCTGTTTGAAACATATTGCCACCACCTGACATTTAATATACTGCACAAGTGACGTATGTAGTAGACATGTAGTCTATGGGCATCCGCTTTGTATATCGTCCAGGCTTCTGCACCGTATAGGGGGATTGAGAGAACTATGGAACAGTATACTGCACATTTAGTTTTCAAACAGATGTCTCTGTTGAACCAGACTTGCCTCTTTAGTCGACCAAATGCTTTGGAAGCATTTGAAATGCGGAGATCAAGCTCTGCATTGAGTCTATTGTTGACTTTCTATCATAATGTTTTTTCCAGTGTCATGTGATATCGGAGGGGGCTAATACATAACTTCGGTCTTATTGAGGTTTATTTTCATTCCAAATGCCTTTGAAGAGTATGCGAATCGTGTGATTATGCCTTGGACGTCTTGATGGTTATGTTCCAGGAAGGAAGTGTCGTCTGTATACATGAGTACACGCACCAGGATGTGTTTGGTATTTCTTGCAGATCTAAATTGTTTGATATTGAACAGGTCTGCCCCTGGTTTAGTCTGTATCCATACTCCTTGGGTAGAGTTAGTAAAGGCATTAGATAAGATGTCTCCCATCGTCCTGTAGATTTCTGGCCACAGGACTGACCACTCGTTCTTAATGTATGTAGATACGGCTAGCACTAACTTGTTGTCGATACCAATTATGTCATCAAAGACAACTTGTTTATGCCAAGTCTGCAATACGCTAAAATCTGTTTGATACAAAGATTTTGAATCCATCATGTTGAACATTGATTCTTTCCATCTATTGTCTATAATAATTGTATAATGAAACAGAGTGTGCTGCATGACTTTGGGAAAGTAATTTAGCAATAAACAGAAGTTCCAGAGTAAGTGAAGGCTTTCTCACCAGCAATGACCAATAACTATTTTGGAATCCTAATTATCTGCTTAGTGTTTTTGTAGATCTTGCCCATGGCATGGTCCACACACAATATGATCACAACATTTTACTTGCTTATCATGGTCTACTCCCAGGTTATTAAGAAAGACTTTGCAGTCAGCTGCTTGATCAGACATCCAAAATTCAATTTGACTTTTAAGGTTATCAAGAGAGGAATTAGCTAGTACCGCTTCAGTTTGTAATCATAAGCTCTTGCCCTGTCCTCCTTTAAATGGCTCAGATTCTCACTATAGCCAGTTGTGAATAACGTTCTTGCACCGAAATTTCATGTTATTTCTATATAGTCCGTTTTCCCATCGTAGTGATGATGGACAGCCGCCTTTGTGGTGTTCTCAAGCCCTTTTGAAATGCCTTTGACAAGCTTGTTGCACAATTATTGTGCAACATATTCAAGATTCAGCTAAGATGCATCTTTCAGATAACGCATATTTCGACAACTGGGAAGCATAAAGATCAAACCTCTATGAATATCAATACCATAGATCTCAAAATCTTCATCCCAGCTGTTACTACTACAGTTTATGATCTAATTCACTGCCTATATTTATGTCATCATGAATGAATGTCCACCGTTAACCAAATATCATATGGGCTACATTGGCAAATATTCTGCAAACTTCATTTGGGGAAGCTGCAAATTCTGACAAACACTGAACCAAACAACAAATTACAGTCTCATTGAATGGTATGTGTCCATTCCTAACATTCAGATCCTGGGAATACAAGAGCACAACTGTTTCTTTGGTTTTGAAAGTATGGATCCTTATAACAAATACAATACGCATATTAAGTAAGAGCTGCATTGCATACCAATACTGGATTGATCCCTGCTCAAAGAATGTTTCCTCTTCTGTCATCTCTCGCCTCTTATGCCTGGCCATGTGTTCTTAAATATAGATGCAAAGAGAGTACTTGTAATTTATTAAGCATTAAAAGTCTAAAATATACCAATAACATTTTGGTTTCCTTCTATTAAAATCTCGGAGACTGAAACAAAACCGAAAGCAATGCATCTCTTCGTTTATAGCCATCAAAGAGTCATAAGATCTTCAACATGGTAGGCATCGGGACGAAGGTCTTATTAATATGGCGATGTCTATAAATCTTAATTGGTTTTCCCGCGTCAAACTCACGCATCTTTTTAGTCAGTAATGGCAGACGTTCTTATGTCTCTATTTTTGTTAAAATAATGTCAGTTCATTAATTGGATGCTCTTACCATGTCCACAACATGATCTTTCATCGGAGTGTATTACCTCCCTTGACCACTCGTTGTGCCGTTCCTCGACTTTGGGCACTCATAATATGTTACGGGGACTCCACTAATCCTGTCCGTTATAAGATTTGCCTTCACTATTATTTGTTCGTGCATTTCCACAACTGCTCCTTTGATGCGGGTTCAACCTCTCAAATAATCTTTCATTCTCCCTTGCCACCGTCAATGCTTCGAGGTTTGCCTTAGCTACGTCTTGTTTTATAAATGGGTTGTTTAAGGCATCTATAAAGCACTCAGCTAGCTGTAATTGTACAGTATAACCCTCTCTATGTCCGCGTCCTGATATGCTATTCTGGCTATTTACAAATTCTGTGAGTGTCTTTCGTTGCTTCTGCTTTATTCTTATAAGAGCCCGGGCAGCTTACAGCTCTGCACTGGAGACGTCCGGGTGGTCATCAATGTACTCCCCTATCCACTCTGATGGGATTCCATCAGTGAAATCGTAGGCCAAGATGACAAGCTCTGGATCTGTTTATATCTTTTTTAATAGAGCTGTCATCCAAGATCTCTGGTGGTTTCCTAGTGTATATGGGGATTTTTGAACCATTCGTTACTACCATATTTATTGAACTACTATTATTTTCTGCGATAATAGATTTTGTCAATATTTGTATATATATTTAAAAAAGACGACGTTTGTGTACAGATTTAAGAGTGACAGAAAAAGAATGGTAGCCTACCTGTAATACTGATGCTTGGCTGCTTTTTGGTTGTATCTTGGTTGTGTGATTTTTTCGTCGTAAAACAGTTTTGTTTAGTTTAGTTTTCTTCTGGTACTTCTTGGGTGCTGGATCTTTTTCAAGTGCTTTTTGGGTGCTTGATGTAACAAAATAAATTCTTCTTCCGTGGAACTTTTTATTCAGGGTCGTTTCCTTGCACATAAAGTGATGTAGATGCGCCGTGGAGATCTTTATGGACGACTGTCAAATCAATTATGTTTTCTGGTCTGACAGCTTAAACACTTGTTGACCGTGTCACGGTGGTAGGAGTAGATCCAATTCTTTTCATAAAATCGTGGTAACCCAGGTTCGAATCCTGGTCACGGCAATAAATGTCAGCCTATAAGTGACTTTCAGCGCAACACGCCCTTATAGGACCACACCTGTATCTGCCGGCTATATTTTCCAATTATCTCCTTTTATCACATTCTCGTCTTCCCCAAAAGCTTAATAAGAGATTGTCGAGTTTGTCAATCAAACATTTAAAGAAAAATATAAGAATGAGTTAGAAAGACAAAAAATGAGTAAGAGAGAATAAGAGGAAAATGATTTATCAAATTAAAAGAAAATCGCTGAGAATTGGTAATGTACAATGTTTGTTTATTTTAGGAATTCTCAGTTAAAATATTATTTAAAAACATGTATTCTTAAATTTCAGTGAAACATTTGAAACATTCTTTTTATAACACATTTTTTGTACATATGACAAAAACTTGAATTCAGTTCGTAATTGCTTGTTGCGTTAAAGTGATAAAAATGAATTCGTTTAATCCATTTTCTTTTTACCCCCTCTAAAAGAAAATGTTAAAGGGAGCTATGTATTAAAAATGTGTCCTTATTTATTTAGCTCTGTTTGCCTGGGGTGTATAATACGCCAACTGCACCTCCATTTACTAAGATTTCCTTCCAATTAGGCCTCCTGTAAGGCCGTGGATGGCGTCCCGTGATGCTTATGGAAGGATCATGGTGGCTGAGCAATCCATGACATGCTACACTCAACATTGATCCTTACTTGGGCTGGATGGGCAGTAGGAGAGTCCTCCATTCCGGTCAATCGGCTGATCCCGTCAAGCCTTATCAGTTATATGATTGTTCCGACCGTATCGCTCTTATAGCAAACTACTATATCTTTTTATCATATATGTGCTAAAAGACGGTTGCTGAGGGTCTTAGCACCTTGGGTATGGCTTTAAACTGCATCTAGTGGTGATGTTTCCATTCTGGAACTTTTGGAAGAGTGGATTATCCCTGAATTGCTATTACTCCCACGTCCAAGTTAACCTGCCGTGGTAGTACCTGTGAGAGTCTCATCTATGGAATAAATATATGAAAAATGAGTTAAAAAAACCGCAATTATGAATAAATCAAGCACGATTTCGGCATAAAATAACGTGTTGACATGCTGTAAAATCCAACCAACCAATATGCGTCTTTATTTGTTGAAGGACAATGTCTTGCATTGATTCATTTGAATATGAATTGTTAGTTTATTCAACATTAAACGATAAACAAATACATTAGAGTATTATGATATTCGTTTATTTTAAGAATAATCTTTTTATTGTTTACATTATTTAAACAACATTTTAAAGGTAATTCTTTGTCTCTTGATTTACAAGGGTAAAAAATGGTATTCGTTTAATTCGTTCTTTTTTAACCTAAGAACTAAATATTTACAATTATCCGTGTTACAATTTCTTTTTTGTTTTTTCTTTCTTCTTTTTTTTCTAAAACTCTTTTGTACATGTGAAAAATTTAAATTCAGTTCTTAATTCCTCTAAAAATGTATCAGTTGAATTTATTTCCTTTTTTTTTTTAGTAAGAAAGAAGCTAATAACTAAACATTAACTTACTTGTACGTGAATTATTTCGTGTATTAATTTTATAATGTTTATTTCATGAATAGTTTCTTTAAAAAAAAGATAATTTATTTTAAAACGAAAGTATTAATAAAAAATTGAGTTATCGTTAAATGTTTTCGTTTAATTTGTTACTATGTTTTTTTTTCTTTAAAAAATAACTCAATGCATAAAAACACATACAAGTTCCATATTTAAAAGATCATTTTATTCACTTTTGAAACAAATAAATATTTTGTGGATTGGACCATAAAAAATACACGAGAATTTCCGAGTTGAAATGCTTAGACTGCGATTTTGTTCACTAAAATTAAACAAAACTGCTGGTATCGCTATAATATAAGGCAGCCAGCCAGCAATATTTTATTATCAGCAGCAGCTGGTATACGGACAGTTCCGCAAATCGGTTGATTTTGGTTTAATTAATTAAATATATCCGTTAATCAGTAAAAAATATATAACCAAATTTAGTGTATTTTTTAGTTTGAAGGATATTAAGGTGTACGCAAGATTTCGAATCTGAGTGACGTTTCTTTTCGGTGTAACACGTCGACACGTACACGTACACACCAAACCTCATTATATATATATATATATATATATATATATATATATATATATATATATATATATATATATATATATATATAGTTTAAATACTTAGATAGACCTGGAAAGATTGTTATATAGACAAACAAAAACATACATAAATATAATCGATGAGTTAATTAGAAAGAAAATAAATAAAAAGGAAATTGAAAAAGAAGACACAAAACAGGGAAATATAGAAACAGGGAAATAGATATGAACAGATTGAGTGCGACAGGTAAATGTACAAAAATGCTGCTAGAAACAACCACTTTCAAACTGATAAAAACAAAGCAATGTGGAGGATACTCATATCTAATTAATTAGCTATGCATAAAATTAGATTTGTATAGCCAAAGTAAAATAGATAGATAGGTAGAATAAAATCTCACAGCTAATATAATAAGTATAAATAGAATGAGAATGGAAAATACAAACACACAAAAAAGAAGATACTCATAATTTGGTGTATCGATAGATACATATGAACAATGTAAAATACACTGCGTTTCAAATTATAAATGAGGTGACATTTTTTTCCTTTTCTCCAATTTTTCGGAATTTCCAGAAACGTTCACAGTTTAATGGGAATACATATATGTGTAGGTTGTTTAAAAACTGTATTCCTCTGCGCAACAGAAAAAAACGGTGTCCATCTGCAATATTAACGCGATTTAGAAGTGTTCCAAGCTATGGATGAGTGTCATTATTAGCGTGCAATTATGGGTCACAAATATGACTTGACCTCTTCTGAGAAAGATAGTATAACATGAATTTTCCAAGTTCCAATTTAGAAATAAACAAAATAATTGTAAGATATCACCAAACTTTTAAGATATAATTGTTGCAGCTCCTGGGAATGTAAAGTAAGAAGGCCGACAAGGGTCATTCGAGTATCCTAACGTTCTTTGTTGTGCATGCAATTTGAAGCTCGAAAATAACCCAGGCCTGACCAGTGGAGCAGATTTCAGAAACATTGAAGAAGCAACAGTGTCTCGAAGTACTCACTATTGTCTTTTGAAAAAGATTTGAAACATCAGTGAGGCCAGTGACAAAACCTCAATTGACAAATGGGTTTGAAATAGATAAAGGGGAACATGAAGGTCGATTTCTCGAAGGTTCGGTTCACAGATGTATCTCGTGCAACACTTGATGGTCAGGAGTTATTAGAGAAAATGTTGGGTCGTAAATAGATGAGATCGTCATCAAGGCGTGTGACAGCCAACAAGGAGAAAGTGGTATTACGATATAGGCTGGTATTGGAGGTATCGTGGTCGGTTCGTGGAAAGTGCCTGACGGTACGAAAATAACTGTAGATGCTTATATCGCCTTCCTCAAAGAGCACCTGGAATCTTGCCTAAAACTGTAAGAAATCACCTTCAAGAGAACTATCATATTTATGCAAGATAATACCCCTTCGCATTTAGCACATAAAACAGCGGAGTACCTGAAAAACGTAGGCTTCTGTGGACCTCGGAATATGAAATTACCGACCGATTCTCCAGACTTAAATTCAACTGAAAACTCGTAGAGCTTTCTGTTTATGAGAATATGAAAGCCAATTTAGAAACAAGGATGACTTGTGACAGGAAATAATAAATGTATCACGTGAAATTACATCAGAGGAAATTGACGTGTTCGATGGACGATTTTCCAAGTAATTTTTAAAAAGTGAAAAATATAACAGTAGATTTAGATTTTTAGCGTTTTTCAGGAGGCCTTCACTAACTGGCTAGTGTTCCCAATCAATCAGAGGCGAATGATGAATTTTGTATTACTTTTAAGGCAGTTGAAAACAGAATATGTTTTTATTTCCCTGTGTTCCTCTGTGTATATCCTTCTGGAAGGTAATTCGCCGTCGGTCATAAATTCACATCTTGCCTAGTTTGTATTTTACTGTCGGGTCATTTATTAGGAGTCACTGTTAAATCAATCTATTCCAGATTTCAACTAAAGATCAGCCCCATTTCCTTTTGATTTCATTTATTTATTCATCTTATCCTCCTATTTTTTCTTCAATTTTATTTTACATACGCTATTCTTTTCGTTTCCTTTTCCCACTCAACCACCGATATATACAATTATTTCTAAATTACATATATATATGAAAATATATGAAAAACTGTTTTATCTACTTAATTATTTAACCAATTTAATATATATATATATATATATATATATATATATATATATATATATATATATATATACTTATGTATATATCCACACACATACACATATACATACACATGTACACACACACACACACACACATATATATATATATATATACATATATTCATATGTATGCACACACATACACCTGCATACACCCACTTACTTACACACATACATATATATGTCTGAGATTTAGTCTATCCAATCATATACCTCCTTATCCAAACACACCTGAACGCACATATACGCATAAACGTACTCATACATATACACATACATATATATATATATATATATATATATATATATATATATATATATACATAAATACGTACACGCATACATCTACCCACTTGGACAATTAATGTGGGGGTATAGTCTATATTTTAGGGTTAAGTTGAGGGTGGAAATATTCAAGTGTATCTGTGTGTTCATATATACATATATATACACACTCATGCATACATATTTGTACACACATGCGTATATATTCACGCACACTTCCGTATCTATATTTCTATATTACGCTATATATATATTCTAAAAGATTTATTTTATTTGGAGGGTGGATATAGTGGCCTCATAAGTGCTGTATGCTTAAATTGAACGTCGTTATATTGTATTTAACTATCCATATATACACATACACATATACATATGCATATATAAACACATATCTATATACATATCACTTGAAATATAATATAAGGGCATAAGTTATATTATATTATATCATAGGGCCAATGATTTTCTACATAACATCATCAATATCCACACACACATATATATATGTATATTATTCTATAGATAATAATAATAATAATAATAATAATAATAATAATAATAATAATAATAATAAATTGATAAGACCCAACAAAATAGTAAATGTAGACTTTGCGGTAATAGAGATGAGACTGTTAACCATATACTCTGCGAATGTAGCAAACTAGCACAACGAGAATACAAAACTAGACACGACTGGGTTGGGAAGGTGATCCACTGGGAATTATGCAAGAAATTAAATTTTGACCACACAACAAAATGGTATATGCATAAACCAGAATCTGTTCTTGAGAACGAAACGCACAAAATTCTCTGGGACTTTGAAATTAAAACGGATCACCTTATCCCAGCAAGAAGACCAGACCTAGTGTTGATTAACAAAAAAGAAAGAACTTGTCAACTGTTGGATTTTGCAGTGCCAGCGGATCACAGGGTGAAGTTAAAGGAAAATTAAAAAATTGACAAATATCTGGACCTTGCCAGAGAACTAAAAAAGTTATGGAATATGAAAGTGAAAGTTATACCAATTGTAGTTGGTGCACTTGGAACAGTCCCAAAAGGATTAGAAAAAGGTTTGGAAAGTTTGGATATCAGAGGAAGGATTGAAACCATTCAGAACACTGCACTGCTGCAATCTGCCAGAATACTCAGAAGAGTCCTGGAGACCTGAGGAGACTTGCTGTCACTCAGACTCCAGTGAAAGACCATCAGCTAATGCTGATGTGAAAACTCAAAAGGAGCAAATAATAATAATAATAATAATAATAATTTTACTAGACACGACTGGGTTGGGAAGGTGATCCACTGAGAATTATGCAAAAAATTAAATTTTGACCACACAACAAAATGGTATATGCATAAACCAGAATCTGTTCTTGAGAACGAAACGCATAAATTTCTCTGGGACTTTGAAATAAAAACGGATCACCTTATCCCAGCAAGAACACCAGACCTAGTGTTAATAAACAAAAAAAGAAAGAACTTGTCAACTGGTGGATTTTGCAGTGCCAGCAGATCACAGGGTGAAGCTAAAGGAAAATTAAAAAATTGGACAAATATCTGGACCTTGCCAGAGAACTGAAAAAGTTATGGAACATGAAAGTGAAAGTGATACCAATTGTAGTTGGTGCACTTGGAACAGTCCCAAAAGGATTAGAAAAGGGTTTGGAAAGTTTGGCTATCAAAGGAAGGATTGAAACCATTCAGAACACTGCACTGCTGCAATCTGCTGGAATACTCAGAAGAGTCCTGGAGACCTGAGGAGACTTGCTGTCACTCAGACTCCAGTGAAATACCCTCAGCTAACACTGGTGTGAAAACTCAAAAGGAGTGAATAATAATAATTATTATTAAGGGCTATTCTTTAGATTTATTGGTGAGTATATACATTTAAATTTCGGTTCCCCAGCTAACAACATACTTTTCCAAATGCCTGAAACTAATTCAAGAGCTAATAATTATCGATATAGATATTATCTGACGAATCCTTCGTAAGTAAATTATCAGCAATAATATTCATTTGAATTCAGGATGAGAATTGTTTTTTGTTAACTAATTTTTGTACAAATTTTGTGTCTAATTCTGTCGTATTTTTTGTCTTAAATTTCATAAAAAATTTCAGCTAAATATTTTTCCACTAACTCAAACACAGAAATTCTACAGTCCTATCACAGCCAATTTAAATCCATCTTTCACTAAGAAGACTCTCGACTTAGAAATGGTTCTCTTTTTGTCAAAATGGTAGGGGTTAATTTGACTTAAACTAAGTTGAAACTTAAAAGTGCATGGATCTTTCCTTTTTTTTTTAACCCCTTCTTCGGGAAACAACTCGAGGCAGATTATACATCTTACCTCACAAATAAACCATGGGTAGCAGCGTGGTGGATGTGAGACATGGCGGATGAACCCAAAATGGGTCAACGGTGTATCTCACGTGATGCTGGGCGGACGAGCCTAAAAGCGGGCCAACGGCCAGGATCAAACAGTTCAGTCAGGAAACTACTGCTCCTCATCTCTAAGTCCGGCGTCTATTGATGAGTCAAATTAGCCACCGAAAGGTATCGATGACATCGAGCCAACCAAACCTTTGACATTACACAAAAATATCAAATCATACAGCATCGCCACTCTCGCTGAAGAAGGTGCGCGTCCACGGGTTCGAGCACTGGCCTGTGTCGGAAAATTGGCTACAGTGTCTCAACGTCCACGGGTTCGAGCGCTGGCCTGTGTCGAAAAATCTGCTACAGCGCCCCAACAACATCAAACACACACAAACCGCATCACTCGCAGAGCAGACAAACAAGACACACCCACCACCAACGTCGTAGCTCTGAAAACCATATTCAAAAAGTCAACCATAGAACCTAGATGTAAAACACACCTACTAAGGTGTAAACAAACCTTAAATCTAGCAATATTCAATGTCAGAACACTAAAAACTATAAACCAACTGCCCGAGTTAACTGCATCTGCAGAGGACAAAAATATAGACATAATCTGCGTACAAGAGCATAGATTTGATCATAGTGAACTAGATATAAAATACCACGAAACAGGTAATGGATGGACTTTCGTGTCAGCATCTGCGTGGAAAAACTCCACAAATGCCACTATAGGAGGCGTAGGAATGCTCCTCAGCCCCCAGGCTATGAGAGCACTAAACAGTATAGAAAAAATCCAACCGAGAATCATATGCGCTACGTTTAATGGGAATCCCTACATGACAGTAGTCTCGTGCTATAGCCCCACTAATGTCAGCGAAGAAACGGACATAGCAAATTTCTATAATGAGCTATCCTCCCTATGCAGATAGATTCCCAAACACAATGTCCTAGTAATTGGGGGCGACATGAATGCGCAGATAGGAATAAGCGAGAACAATAAATACTGCCTACATAACACCCCAAACAGGAACGGCGAATTACTAGCAGAGTTCTCTCTTGAGAACAGGCCAGTATGCCTAAATACAAAATACCAGAAAAGAAAAGGCAAACTATGGACCTACACATACCCAAACAATACAAGAGCCCAATTAGACTATATCCTAATAAATAAAAAACGGATAAATAGTGCAATGAACTGCGAAGCATACTCCTCTTTTGAGTATCCTCCGACCACAGAATAGTCACAGCAAAATTACGACTTAGCCTACGTAGGAACAAAAAGCAAACCAGTAAGTCTGTACGATACAGCTGGTCAAAACTTGCCAACAGTGATATATACAATCGATACGCTGTGGCAGTAAGAAATAGATTCGATATCCTCCGGGAGGCATTTGAAAGCCCCACCCCAAACGAAGAATACGAAAACTTCGTCAATGCCCACCTAGAAGCAGCATCCGAATGAATACCGACCGAACTGAGAGCCAAACGCTCTGTCCCCTGGGAGACAGAGGCAGTTAGAGAAAAGAGAAATAATATCAAAGAAACAGCCCAAATTAATAAAACAAACCCAACTAGCACCAACCTATACAACCTTAAGAAAGCATGGTAGCCTTAACCAAAACATACAAACAGGAACAAATAGAGTACATACCGGCACAAATAAATAATATCAGACAATCGGTAGAAGACAGACAGTCGCGATTAGCCTGGCAAACAGTAAACGAAATTAGTGGTAGAAAAAGCACCTCTAAATCAAAATTAAAGGCAACCAGCCAAGAAGATAGACTAAAAAAATGGAAGGACCACTTCCAGAAACTGCTAGGAAGCCCCCCAGAAATCATAGAAAGTAATATCCAAAAGATTGTAGATAAACAACTAGATATCAAGCTGGGAGATTTCACAATAGATGAAATCAACCAAGCTTTAAAGAAGCTAAAAGGTAGAAAAACAGCAGGACTTGACGAAATACCCCCGGAGGTGTGGAAGATAGGAAAGTTCAATGACACACTGCTTAGGCTATGCAATGCAGTATATAGACACAATAGAATAGATAAATGGACGAAAGGCTGCATCCTCCCATTCCCTAAAAAGGGAGATCTCGGAATCGCTAAAAACTACAGAGGCATAACTCTCACTGCTATTGAAGCGATGATATATAATGCCCTACTACTTAATCGCATCCGGCCCGAAATAGAAAAAATCCTTAGGAGAAACCAAAATGGATTCCGCAGAAATCGATCCACAACCTCTCAGATCCTGACTATTCGACGGATCATAGAAGGGGTACGAGCAAAGAATCTAGAGGCAACGCTATTATTCGTAGATTTCTCCAAGGCATTCGATTCCATACATAGAGGAAAAATGGAGCAAATACTATTAGCATTTGGCCTCCCCAATGAAACAGTTTCAGCTATAATGATGCTATACAAAGACACTAAAGCGATGGTACGCTCACCTGATGGCGACACAGATTTCTTTGACATCGCCGCTGGAGTCTTTCAAGGAGACACACTGGCACCATATTATAATATGCCTAGACTATGTACTCCGAACATCATTAGATACCATAAAAGAAAAAGGTTTCACACTAAAAAAGGCAGGAATCAGGCGATATCCCGCACAAACAATCACAGATGCGGACTATGCTGATGACCTTGCACTTCTTGCAGATACACCGGCAAAGGCTGAATCACTGCTACATAGCTTGAAGGAGGCAGCAAAGAATATAGGCCTCTATGTGAACTCCGGTAAAACAGAGTTCATGAATTTCAAAAATAAAGGAGACATCTCCACACTCGACGGCAAGCCTCTTAAGCCAGTAGAACAATTCACATACCTCGGTGGTAATATCTCCTCCACAGAGAGCGATTTTAATACACGAATAGCAAAGGCATGGTCAGCCACAAATAGATTATCAGTCATATGGAGGTCCGATCTCCCTGGCAAGCTGAAGCGACAGTTCTTCCAGGCTGTGGTTGTGTCGGTGCTGCTGTATGGCTGCACCACCTGGACCCTAACAAAGCGTCTTGAGAATAAGCTAGATGGGAGCTGCACAAGAATGCTGCGTGCAGTTTTGAATAAGTCGTGGAAACAGCACCCCACAACAGCTGTACGGTCACCTGCCCCCCATCTCACAAACTATCCGAGTGAGACGGACAAGGCATGCAGGACACTGCTGGAGAAGCAGGGATGAACTCATAAGCGACGTTCTCCTGTGGAAGCCAACACATGGACATGCAAGTGTAGGGCGCCCAGCAAGGACATACATTGACCAGTTATGTGAAGATGCTGGCTGCTCCGCAGAGGAGCTTCCAGGTGTAATGAATGATAGGGAGGGTTGGCGAAAGATTGTCATGGATACCCGTGCTGCATGCACGACATGATGATGATGATGATAGTCTATTGGGGATTTAATAACGTTATATCAGGAATTTCATTCTGTCTGCACTTACCTATCAGTTCATGGCGTTTATTAAGTAGTTTCTAGAGTTCTTAAACAATATTACCTTTGAAATTTGTGGCCGAGTTAGAAATGCGAACTATTTTCCATTTTACCACCTGGTCGTTGTTGGAGTTCTTTAGGGACCAGTAGTGCTTAGACAGTTCCGTTCGGTTGAATAACGCGTTGTTGAAGGAGTGCCTGTGAGTAATATATATATATATATATATATATATATATATATATATATATATATATATATATATATATATATATATAGTGAAAGAGAGAGACAAACAGAGAGGTAGGGAGACAGAGATAGATATATAAATAGATAGATACAAACAGATATATATAGATGAGAGAGAGAGGGGGGAGAGTGATAGAGAGATATATTGCGTGACACACACACACATATATATGTATATATATATATATATATATATATATATAGATAGATAGATAGATAGATATAGATATAGATATAGATAGATAGATAGATAGATATATAGTTTAAAAGAGAGATACAGAGAGTTAGAGAGAAAAAGAGAATATGAGAGAGATGGAATAAAAGACGCATATTTAAAGTCATAAATATAAACAGAAAATGATAAAACAAAAACAAAAATAAGGAAGATACACATTGCTGATTAGATAGATTTGTCCAACATAAAATAGAAAGATAGAAAAGTATCCATGGCTAGTCAGCCCCCTATCAGTGAAATTGATGTACCTTCCTTCAACCCAAAAACTTGCCTTTTACATTCTTTCGTGATTGAACGATCCAACTATCTGCAGGTTAAAGTTGCAGTTTTTGTTGCACATTCTTAGAGAAAAGAATAAAATGAATAAAGAGAAAAGAATAAAAGATTAAAATCTTTCTGGAAGGAAAGTCATTGGTTTTTAAAAGAACCAGTTATCTGCCGGGAGTAAGCAGCATTACCTGGAGGAAACAATGTGTGTGAGTTCAAGGCAGAATTGCTAAGTGGGTCGGAATGCACTAGAGATTAGTGTGACGTCTCCCCGTCGTATTTGCCACCGGCATGCTAAGGACCGGATATTAATTTAGAAGCGCCCTCTCGAGATTTCCAAGAGAACTCTACCTCCTTACTTCTAATGTCAAAGAATGGCCTCCCGGACTCTTTGGTTGGGGAGGAAATAAGGAGAATGTAAGCAAAAGAGAAAAATAGAAAGAAAGAAAGAGACCGAAATAAAAGAGAGTAAAAGGATGCTTGTAAGACTGAGTTGGATAGGGAAGAAAATGGAGTGAAAAGAAGAAGATTATTGTAAGAAAAAATACAAAAGCAAGGGAGACAATTCCTGTAATAAGATGGAGAAAGAAAGAGGAAATCAAGATCAGAGAAACTCGAGAAATACAGAAAGAAAATTTCGGGAAATTTGTGGAAAAGAGAAATAGAATCTCAGATAACGATTTAGACATTGAAAGAAAGGAAATTAGAATTTTTAAAAAATCGTGTGCTTAGACGGTAAAAGTTTTGCATAGGCTGGCACAAGGTCAGCCTAAATACCTGTGCGTATATTTTTTGGCTACAAAATAATTTCCAATGGAATTACGATAGTATTGGACGGCAAGAACTACAAGTAAGAAAAGTAATATTGAGTCTCTATTCAGAGAGAGAGAGAGAGAGAGAGAGAGAGAGAGAGAGAGAGAGAGAGAGAGAGAGAGAGAGAGAGAGAGAGAGAGACGAAAAAGAAAGGAAAGGCAAAAGAAAATATTAAAAAAATAAAGGTAAGGAAATAGAAAAGGAAAAGAAAAAAATGAAAATTAAGAAGGAGATGGAAAAAAAAAGAAAGAAAAAAAAGAAGGAATAATGAAAAAAATAAAGAAGAAGGATAAAAAATAAAAAAAAAAGGAAGATGATAAGTGAATATAAATGAAAAAATAAATAGATAATAAAAGATGGAATTATTACAATTTAGAAAAGTAAAGGAGCCAATGCAGTTTTCCTCGGGTAAATACAGTTTCCAGTTGTTTTCGAAGAAGTAGTGACCACCTACGGAAAGATAAAAGAAACACAAATAGAACCGGATGATGAATACTCACACCAAATATGTGTGTGTAAGTGTTTGGGAGGATTAAGAAGAAGAAGATGAAGATGAAGAAGAAGAAGAAGAAGAAGAGAGTGGGAGATAGAGACAGATATATATTATATATATATATATATATATATATATATATATAGAGAGAGAGAGAGAGAGAGAGAGAGAGAGAGAGGGGGGGCGGGAAGAAAAGGAGAAATATAAATAGAAGAGAGAGAGAGAGAGAGAGAGAGAGAGAGAGAGAGAGAGAGAGAGAGAGAGAGAGAGAGATTAATAGCAATAAAGAAAGAGACCTCATGGAAGATACAAAGGCACACATAGAATAGACATACAGAAACTGACAGACACAGAAAAACATACACATTGACATGCAGAAAAGCGAAGTAAAGAGTAAATGAAACAGTGTGTGTAGGAGAAAGGAGAGAGAGAGAGAGAGAGAGAGAGAGAGAGAGAGAGAGAGAGAGAGAGAGAGAGAGAGAGAGAGAGAGTCACATAAGGACGAAAAGAATTGATAAAGATAGAAAGAGAAAGAAATAAACCAATACAGACGGAATAGAAAGGGAGGAGAAAGAAAGATAGAAAGAAAGAAAGAGAGAGAGAGAGAGAGAGAGAGAGAGAGAGAGAGAGAGAGAGAAAGGAGGGAGAGAGAGAGAGAGAAAGCCACATAAGGACGAAAAGAATTGATAAAGATAGAAAGAAATAAACCAATACAGACGGAAGAGAGAGAGAGAGAGAGAGAGAGAGAGAGAGAGAGAGAGAGAGAGAGAGAGAGAGAGAGAGAGAGAGAGAGAGAGAGAGAGAGAGAATTTATACGAACAAAACCCCGGATAATATACATTAGGGGACTTTCGCTAACAGGTGCATACAGTTTGGATCTTAAAATTTAAAACAATTTTAAAATATTTAAATATATTCTTTCATGAATAAAAGATCAATCACAATTAAAAGAAAAAAATGCGTATTTTTCTAATTAAATTCTGCCATTATTAATGACCAGTAAAAAAAAATTCAACTCAATCTCGATTTTAAAAGGTTCCCCAAAATCAATTAATCTAAATAGAAACTATTAGTTAAGCAAAATTGTCTCATGTAATTGCCAATTAGCTGATTTTTTTAAAAGTACTGTTTACCATAAAATAGAAAGAAAATACACCAATTTGGCTCCCACGAACGTAAACAAACCTGAGATTCTCTGTCATTGATCGTCCGTTTAGAGTTATGGATAACTAAAAAGAAGCTAACACGAAATACGTTCGTTTGTTTTTGGTTTTTTAACGTATCTACAACTTAAAAAATCGTGTAATCATTTTTAGATCATTTTCCATCCAATTTTTGCTTGAATAAAATTATCTAATTTTTCTACTAAGATATTTCTTAGTCAAGTAGAAAAAATATGAAGATATGTAATTTAATTAAAATCAGATAGATTTTATATTTTTACTTTTTCGAAAAAAATTTTTTATAAGATTTAATTTTTTTAAATAGCAATAAAACCCTTTTTAAAATTTTTTAAATAGAATTTTTAAAATGTCGTTAAATAATAATACAAATGTTATGCCTATTTAGAATGAATCTTTTATTTTTGATAGCAATAATAGGAATATCTGATATTGTATAATTGTAATTTATTTAAAACTACTTGAACAAAATATAGAATATGAGAAAAATATGTTAAATATTAAAATATTTTAATATTTTTTATCATTATCATTATCGTTATCAAATTTCGCATGTAAATGGCAAAGGTGTTTGTGTAAATTCCGTTGAAAAAAAACAAACTTGATTAATGATAAAATTAGCAATAAAATATATCTATATTATACGCAATTTATGGCGAGTAATAAATTACACGTCTTTCAGACAGTATACATTTCTCCTGAAATAAAGAATAACGATTAAAAGAGTTAGGTATTTAATGGAAATAAACGGTAGAACATTTATTTCTCTTATGAAACTCCATACTTATGAAGTAACATTTTTTAATACTGTTTTGTTAATCGAAAAATATTCAAAATTGTATTTTTATAAATAGTGTTTAATTCTATTTCTACAATAACATTATTTCAATTGTTAAATAACCTATTTTATTGTAATATATTTTATTGAGAAAATAATATACTTCAACTTTATGGTTTATATAATTTAAAATGAATATTCAAAACAAGTGATGAAATTTCAAAATCGATTAAGAAAAAAATCCTTAATTTTTTTCAACATCTTAATTTTTCGTTTTTATGTTTGTAAATTTGGGGGTATATTTTAATAAAATAGAGAGCTAAACTGTATGAATTAATTATTCTCATATTTTTTCCATTTTGATTTTCGACTTTAATTGGATATAAAAATATATAAACATGCCGAAAAATAACAACTGAGATCTATCTGACGGAATGTAAGTTATTTGTTAAAAAATAAAACACTTTTTTCTTTTAAAGAATATTGGTGAAGAAAAAGAATAAAGAATAATCTTAATGACATTTCTTGCACAAAATCAATTTCAAAAAGGATTTATTTACCATTAAGTAAGTAGTGAAAATTCTATTGAAATTGGACAATTAGTTGATTTTATACGGATCTAAAACTAATATTTGAGATCGTAATTATGATATCCACTTCTTTTGGAGCGATCAAAATTATAACGTAAACATTAATCTAAAATACGATTTTAATAATTCTATGATATGAAAAAAATATTGGAATTTTCTTAAATATTATTTCTTTCAAATTACTTTCTTTTCAAAGACTTTTTACGATAAAATAAATTTTAGAAACGTTTTTACCGTCATGTATATATGTATCGGGCAAAATCGATTGAACCTCGCAAATATACATTCACACCAAGAAAGTGTGAGTAGTAGAGAGTGTGTGTATGGGTGTGTGCATGTTTGTGTAAGATTAAATGTGTGAAAGAGAAAGAGGGAAAACGAAGGAGAGAGAGAGAGAGAGAGAGAGAGAGAGAGAGAGAGAGAGAGAGAGAGATTTAATGTTTTTTCTTATTTTCTTACTCAACGTAGGCATGGAAAAAAGTTGGACTGAGAAAGGTAAAAGCGATATAAAGACAAACGTAGTATTTACCTTTATGATGACAGTATAAAATACAAATAGACAGATAGATAGATAGATAGATTAAAATAGTTTGGTTTGGTTTGTTTTGTTTTACGGCATATCAACCTCAGTGGGTCATTTAATGCCCATAAAGTTTTGAAATAAATCAATTCTTAATAGATAATACAATTTTTTTATAAATATATTTTTCTATTTAACCCATAGATGGGACCCTAACAGGTACTACCACTCCGGGTCAGAGTGGACCAGGGAGCAATGGTGATGAAGGGGTGCTCCACATTCCCCAAACCTCCAAAACTGGAACCTCACCATCAGATAGAGTTTAACGTCATTCCCAGGACATGTAGACCCGCAGCCACCGCCTTCTAGCACCCATATGATAAAAAGTGTTTGGGGCTTCTCATAAGGGCAATAGGGTTGGGGCAATCATATAGGTGCTAGGGCTTGACACGACCAGCCGATTGATCAGAGGCCCCCTCTCCGACCACCCGTCTAGCCCAAGATAGGGCCAAAGTGGAGTATTGCATGTCCTGAACTGCTCATCCACCTGGGCTCTATCCTTAAGCATCACGGGTGACCACCCACGGCCAACAGGTGGCCCCAAGTGGGGGAGTCTTACCCCACTGCAGAGGTACAGTCGGAGTATTCTAACACCCCAGTCGACAGGGCGGTAGATTAAAATAGGTTTAGTGCTATCTTCATATAAACTTAGAAAAAAGAACGAAAAAATGAAGAAAGAATCAAAATTAGAAAGAAATTAGACAGAAAGAAAGTAAGAAAGACACATATCTAATCCACTGAGGATACAGATGTATAGATATTTACAACCTGCGATAAATAAATAGTCAGATAGATAGATAGGAAGGGAACAGAATTCATACAGATAGATTGATTTGAACTTGGGGTATATATATATATATATATATATATATATATATATATATATATATATATATATATTGGATAGGAGGTTGATTTAGAAGGCTATCACAATGCAGTTTGGAATAATAAAAAATAATAATACGGTAACAATGGTGTTGTGTGTTGACCTGTTTTTTATTATTTCTTGGATTTTCGAGGTAATACCTCTTTATCAAAAGAATTGAACTGAAGCATGTGGGTATGTGTTTCGTGCGTGTGTGCATATACTGTTACATGTGTGAGTTGGTTGTGGGTTTATTGTATGATGAACTCTGCGCTGAGTTCACTCCTGTTATTGATCTCTGGGTGTAATCTAGCGATTAGCAAGGCCTTTTTTAAGGTTGCCACATTTCAACGAAAATATAACCACATCAATACGTAGGGCGATACGGAAGGAGGGCCTGGATATACAACTTGCCCATTACGGACCATCACTCAAAAAACTCTCCAAGAGTCGCCATAGGTAGGCCACTAGTTGTACACTGGCGAACTGCCCCATCCGCGACACAGGTATGTGCCACGAAGTGAATGTGGTATACCGCACAAAATGTAACATATGTAACCAATTTTAGATAGGTAGCACCACAAGACCACTACACATTAGAATCAAAGAACACTTACACACACAAGCATCCACTTTCCGTAAACACTTAGTTAAATGCAACAACACAGAAAGAAATATAACAGTCAATATAGAGGCCCGAGAGAGAAATCTGGGTAATCTCAGAATTAAAGAGGCCTTGCTAATCGCTAGATTACAACCAGAGATCAATAACAGGAGTGAAATCAGCGCAGAGTTCATCATACAATAAACCCACAACCAACACACACATGTAACAGTATATGCACACACGCACGAAACACATACCCACATGTACAATGGAGAATTACTAATGAAACAAATCTACAACGAGAAGACTAATACGAAACACGCACTCAAATCTATAGCCCAACATCCCGCCCACACATACAAACCCATAAGCCATTGCACACTAGTTGTTAAGGAAAAAAAATTAAATAAATAAATTAAATATATATATATATATTTAAAAAATATTATAAAATATAAAAAGATAAATTGAATTAGATATAAAAAAGTAAATAAACAAATAATAATAATAATAATAATAATAATAATAATAATAATAAATGATTAAATTGATTTTACATCCAACAGGAAACATCACCATGGTCACAAAACACAAATACGCTTTTTCATTCGCACATACACACGTACAAAATCCCGCGCTAGGATACAGTCTTAACGTCACAACCAACACGCATTTTCAATGTCACGCGCATTACAACATACACACACGTACAAACAAAAATAAACGCATTCACGCTCACACGAGAATACAGTTATTTCAAAAATAACATCATTTTCCAAAAAAAAAAATTAATTTGGGAAGAAATGCCATAGCTGGACTGCTTCAGTTCAATTCTTTTGATAAAGAGGTATTACCTCGAAAATTCAAGAAATAATAAAAATACAGGTCAACACACAACACCATTGTTACCGTATTATTATTTTATTTATTTATTCCAAACTGCATTGTGATAGCCTTCTAAATCAACCTCCTAACCAATACATACACAATGCTTCAAGCAAACTCTCTTATATATATATATATATATATATATATATATATATATATGGAAAAAGATATATTGATGTGGAAAAGTTATGAATGAATGTGAAAAAGAGGAAATGGTTGGTTTATTGATATTTGAAGAATATATTGTCGACGTTTAACGTTTTCATTGACAAACACATACCAGACATATGTTTGAATTAAATATATATCACCTATGTATCTCCTATTTTCTTCGGGGTAAAACAAATATCGACTGTTGATGTTAGTTTTTGTTTAATTAAACTATTCAAAGTTTCAGACGTTGTATGTGATTTAATATTTGAAAAATTATGAAATAAATATGTCTAAGTCGGGTAATTAGGCTTGCATTATTTACAAAATATTTACGATAAACAATAACTGAATATTACCAATATTCGTTGTTTATACGAGAATAATTCAAAAACTTTAAGCAAACAGGCAAAGAAAATGCATATCCAAAATCAAATTGAATATTTAAACAGTTAAACAATTTCCCCAAGAATTAGGAAAAATATAACTGATGTATCTTATGTCTTTGTGTTGGATGTAATCTAAACTGGCAGTCTAGTGAAATTTATCATGCAGTCATATCTTTAATATTTAAAACGGGAAAAAAAGACAACAGCATTAGATGCATATATGAGTGTGTATTTAAAGGGCATGAGACAATTGTATGCGATGTTAAATATTTCAACATTGGATATTAAAATCGTTTAAGATTATTTTGCTAAAAATGCGTAAATCTTTAAGAAATCCGGTCTTTGCTTAACGGTATTAGAATGTGAAATGACACCGGCTTCCATAATATTACGTTTCTTTTTACTGTGTATAAATGCGATCAGGAAAGGGTTTTTGAAATCAAAATTATGATTCATCAGTATATTATGTGAAACCATGGATATATTGGAGTTACCAAATTTAAAATCTCTTAAGTATTTATTCACTCTTCTTGATGTTTCGTGAAGTTTCACCAATATATGTTTTATTGCAGTCTTGGAAAACAGTCTATAGACTCCTGCTTAGGAAATCAAGTCTGGTTTGTTAGAAATGTTCCTTACTAATTATTTAACGTTTGAGATGTATGGATAACAATTTTGTTGACTAGACCATTTTAATTTCTTGTCGACATTTTATGTTTCTGCTATCCAAAAGTTATTATTGAAGAATTTGAACATGTTATAATTTCCTTCATTTTACTACAATATTCTGAACACTTTATCCAACGAACAAAATCCAAAGCTCTCAAAAACAATCTTCTAAACGCAAGTAAATATTTACATTTCCGTCTATTTGTAACGCATAACAAAGATACATAGTCCTACGTTAAAATTCCAACATTCACCTTATTGTAAGAAATTGAAATTGTCTAGTCAACAAAATTGTTATCCATACATCTCTAATTTTACATTTCCACATAATGTCGTAACCATTCCCCCTCCCCATATATATACACACACGTATAAGAAAAGTATGGACTGCTATAAACAGATTATTGATCATATGGAAAGTTGATATCTCTGATAAGATAAAGAGAACATTCTCCCCAGCCGTAACCGTATCAGTGCTATTTCATTGTTGCACATTTTGGACTCTAGAGAAACGTTTAGAGAAAATAACTGTTCCAGGATGCTGCGTGCTATAATAACCAAATACTGAAAGGAGCTCTATACAAAAGAGCATCTATACGTCCACTTGCCTCCTATTACATAAACCATCCGGATAAGACGAACAAGACATTCTGGACACTGCTGGAGATGTGACGTTATCCTATGAGCACCTACACAGAGACACACCACAGAGAGTCGAACAGAAAAATATCAATCAGCTCTGCACATATACTGGATGCTGTGTAGATCAATTTCCAGAAGCGATGCCCGATAGGATCCGTGCTATCGACACAATTTGATTATATATATAATATATATATATATATATATATATATATATATATATATATATATATGCCGTATATATTTACGCAACGACTCTGCAACGTCGCACTAAAGTCTTTTGTAAAAGCATGAATCTACATATCCCTGCGCTCTATTATATCGCCAAATATATTAGGAGGGTAGCATCGCTGTAACAAACACACACTCTTACGCACATTCTCACATACACGCATACACACACACATAAAATAAATACACTCTCTCACACACAAAAAAGCAACATAAGTTCAATTTTAAAGCTAAGTAAAGTTGGATTACATTCAGAGTTTACTTCTTCCTAGACTTGCTGTCTAACGATGACTAAAAACATTTTATTTACTCATTGATGAAGGGCATAAGTCGATTTATTTAATGTATTTATAACTTTCAAAATATCATTAGCATAAAGTCAAACGCAAACACTCTCGTCCAGGATTTGAACTTGAGTTGTCCATTTCATTTTTATGGCAATAACCGTTACAAAAAGCGCGCATATAGCTCCATCTTTTACTCGGATAATAGGTATGCTCATGACATTTGTGTGTTGGTGCTTTTTCTGTACTAAGTTACACATGGAGAATAACAGAATAAAATTGTCAAATATGACTCATGTATAGGTCGTTAGTTAGTCAACGTAGGCCACACAAAAGAAAGTGAATTTGTAAGAGGCACACAAAAAGAAAAAGATAAATAAACACTGGGATATGGCAAACATTGAGGAGTAGCTAGTTAAGAAAAACTGTGATCGATAGATATATAGAAATAGTTGGAGAGAGAACCAAGGATATTGGGTATTGATGAAAAACTGCGTGCCCTTAAGAAACATGTAAATGAAGGGAATAATAGGTATCAATGAGAGAAGGAAATAAACAAATAAATGAATAAAGGACAAAGAGGAAAAAAAAGAAAGTCTCAGAATTAAAGAAAGAAAGAAAGAGAACAAGAAGTAAAATCGAATGAAGGGATGAGGAAAGGAAGGGCAAAGAGAACCGGAAGGATGTAATGCAAGGATCCAGGATGTTCACCAATATGGAAAAAGCGGGAAGCGGAAGGGCATCGAGAAACAAATAAAGAAGAAAGCAATAAATGTGGAAGGATATAAAAAAGGCAGATAAATTAGCGAAGAGTGGCGGACGGGCACTGGAGCTAATTTGGTAGCAGGACAAAATATAATGGAGAATTGAAGCGTGAGAAAGCAGGCATGAAAATGCCGAGAATTCTATAACATCACAAGCTCTCCATGTTTTCCAGTGGTGTTCTCTTGTTACCCGTGATTTAATCTAATGATAAATCGTTCAAGTGAGGAAATCCCGCGCGATTCAACGTGAGTTGTGTATAAGGTAACTTCGGAAATACCTATAAAACTAATGTTTTAATAGATTTTTGGGGGTAGGCTGGCGTAAGCATTACCCATACGAAATCGGCAATTGGAGTTCGAATTTTGGCAACACTTGCAAAGATCAATTTTACATTAAGGCCTCTAGAAAAAGCATGAATAAACATCTACCTGTATTCCGTTTCATCCATGTGTTATATATTAGTTTTTATCTAAAACTGAAACTTAATCCGTCTTTCCATAATCCATCACACAACAGTCTATAATAAAAAATATGTGAAGAATGGAAATCACTTGGTTTTGAAAATCACATAGGCAAGAAACTTACAATTACCAAGCACCATGTCTTCGCAACTCTATCCCTTCCTCCTCTCTCTCTCTCTCTCTCTCTCTCTCTCTCTCTTATATATATATATATATATATATATATATATATATATATATATAGTTTTTGGGAGAAATATGACAGTTTCATAACTACAAAATTTAATGGATTGTTAAGAAATTCCCCAGGCACGAAAATTACATTACTAACAAGTTTCACTCAAAATAACCGACATTAGTGTCGATCATAGCCTCAATTCTGCTTCGAAATCTGGAGCAAACTGATGTTACAGTTTCACTGGGAACCCAAAGCTACATTAATTCTATCGATTAACTGGGTTTTTGTAGTAATGGCACGGCGACTGGTGTCCTTCTAAACAGCGCCACACACATAATAATTCATGGGATTAAGATCTGGGGAGATCGGAGGCTAAACATTTTGACTGGTGTAGTCGTAAAAATTCGCCGATAACCATTTTTTTAACTTTACCCAGACGTGTGGCAGGGGACCGAATCCTGCTGCCATACATATGGCATACCATTAGCTTCTTATCCAGGGCTTGACTACAGTGTTTAGCAACTCCATGTAGGCATCTAAATTCAACCTGATACCCTGTCTGAAAAAATGCGGAGGCATCACATCACCCTCAGAGGATAAACACCCGAAAAACATCAGTTTGGGGAAATTTAGTCTGCATGACACGAGGAGTGTCCTTTGGTGTGTATGCAAGCCATCTGTTATTCTGCGTGTTGTGCTTTTGATCTTGAAAAAGTTTTTCTCATCGGAAAAAACAGATTGTTTGTGGTTCAGCAGAATGGTTCACTTTACTCGGAAGTTTCTTCGCCTTTATCAGACGATTTTCACGGGCCTTTTCTGGGAGAAGTTGACCTCTGTAACCCTTGTATGAGTAGAAGCAAAGGTCTTCATTGAGAGCAATCTTCATGGTAGAGGCTGAAACTTTCAATTCACGTGGTAAAGCTCGAATTCCAATGCCAGGGTCCCCCAACACTTTTTTCTACAGATTTTAAGGAATTCTGCTGTACAAACGCAATCATATCGTCTGTTACGTTGCTTTCTTCTAGCCACAGCATTGTAGTCTCCATAACAATTCTCCAGTTCATAACTGATTGTTTTACAGTATTCAGGGAGAACTGGACAGCAACCATAATCTCCTTATTTTGATGGCCGGTGCAGATCATCATGATAAAAGTTATTCTCTTCAATGATTTAGGTGGGTTCGAATCAGGCATTCTATTTATCATCACGTATATGGATGAAGAAGGGCTCAAGCTTTTAAATGATGCGTAGTCTGCGTCAATACCTCCAACCTACGGAGTAAAATAAAGAAATATAAATATGTAAAATTTATTCCGACCAGCTTGTATATATGCTCCTAACTAGTAGTGCTCTCTGAAGGGGAATTTAGTTGACGGTCACCGACTTACACTTAAAGTAATATTATTTTATTAAATGGATATGCACTCTCTCTGGTGACCTTGACACATATACCTATGCATGTATTTATCCTTTAATTTCTCATTGGCTCGTAAGGGCCGATGACGGTCTAGTGGTTAAAACTTTGAGTAACGAATATTGTCGCTAATTAACTTTGAAACTAGTGACAATATTCTAAAAAGTTTAAAATAGAGAAAACAATTTTTATTCTAAATCATGCGTTTGAAGCTTGTTAGAAATATTTATAAAAAAACTGCCATCGTTATCTAGCGCCAGTTTAGTGATAAAAATAAAACTATAGTTTAGTCAAGTAATTAATATTGATAATTAGAGTTTAGATAGAGATAAACAGTCTTGAGAAGGGTTAAAAAAACCCGAAAGTACTAGGTTTACCAATAATAATTCTTTTGGGTAACTGATTTACGTTTTTCAAGATAATAATAGAGACGAGCTGCCATTAGTTTTCGGTAGGATTGCACTAGTGGGAGAGCCGCTGTGAGCTGCTTAAATTAGGCAAGGATAGCTAAATATCATTGGTAAAGCATATACATATATAGCTGTGTGTGTGTGCGCGCGCACGCGCGTGCGTTGGGTTAACAATGGCTTTAGTAATGGACAGTTTCTAGCCAATGCCAAACCAGGTTGCCAAATCTCATAAATGGTATATATATATATATATATATATATATATATATATATATATATTTAATAGATGAAAGAAAAAACTTTAAATTTGCCTCATTACAATGATTTATTTCACTTGCATTACTGCGGCATCATGAGGTAATAGCAAAAATATGGATCTTACTGAGAATTTTCCAAAGAACAGCGTTTTTCAATCTATCGATTTTGGGGAGTGGGTGTCTTAGTTGGGAGGGTGGTAGGGGCGGTGCTCGGATATTTGATGAAATTATGGGGCTTGTGCGAGAGAGGGGGTATATATATGTATGTGCATGTGTGTGTGTATATATTGGAGTACGTATGTGTGTGTATATATATATGGGTATGTGCATGATTATGTGGATGGGAAGAGTGTGTATATATGTATATATGTGTGCAAACATATGTGTATGGGTATATACGTATGTGTGTGTCTGTATATGTGTACGGAGTATGAATGTGTGAGTTGTGTGCATATATGAATGTATAGAGACATATATAAGTGGTATATGTGTGCACGTGGGTACCCCAATATATACACACATATATGCACATACATATATATACCTCATCCCTCGCCCAAACCCCATAATTTCATTCAAATATCCGAGCACGCCCCTACTAACCTTCCAAACTAAGACACCCGCCCACCAAATTATTATATTGAAAAACTCTATTCTTTGGGAAATTCTCAGTAAGATCCATATTTTTACTATTAGCTGATGAATCCGCAGTAATGCGATTGAAATAAATTATTGAAATAAAGCAAATTTAAAGTTTTTTCCTTCATTTATTGAATATCTTGCTCTGTCCGCCCGCTAACCGTCATTAGGCACATTGAGCTCTCATTACGGTCTACCTGCATCAACTTGGTTAAACCACACATATAAAGATCCTAACTACAGAATATATATATATATATATATATAGACGAAGCTGTTGGCATTTCACATAGCGCTAATACCCTTGGGAAAGGTATGAATCCATATATTCTCCCTCCGGCTATGGGTTATATATATATATATATATATATATATATATATATATATATATATATATGCTGTAGATAGAAGGAAAGTGGTCAAGAAATGAACAACTCAAAACAAGTCACACTCAACTGACCCAGCGACCCCATCCTACCCAAAATTCACCGCTTCTCCTTATCTCACATCACTACACACTCACCCCCTTGACCTCCCCGGCGCCACCGCCACCACTTGTATTTAAACGTATGCTTTGCTTTAATAAAGTTACAAATGACTGATGACGTCTGTGTACACAGACGAAACCGTTTCACCCTGTGACTTGTTTTGAGTTGTTCATTTCTTGACCACTTTCCTTTTATCTACGGCATATCGTCGGATCCTAAACCCATCTACCCTTCCTTCATATATATATATATATATATGGAGGCGCGTGGGCTAGTGGTTAGATTCGTGGGAAATCGACTCGTCGATTCGAGTTCAATTCCTAGACGAAGCTGTTGGCATTTCACACTAATACTCTTGGGAAAGGTATGGATCTATATATTCTCCCTCCATCTATGGGTTAAATAGTAGGGACGACTGGGCCCTTCAGCCTTGGGTAGGTAACCAGTCTAGGAGAGGGATAACTCTGAATTCAAAATTCCCTCCAGCTATGGGTTAAATAGTAGGGCAGACTGGGCCCTTCAGCCTTGGGTAGGTAACCAGTCAAGGAGAGGGATAACTCTGAATTCAAAATTCCTGAAGTCGGTCGTTGATTGAGTTTGTGGCAACCCTTCATGCAGCAATTCTTTCCTATCGACTGTGCCAAAAAGTGTGGATGGTCCAACACAAGCCTTCACCAATATAAACAAATCACTGTGTGGGTGTTCATTGTGTGTGTGAACCCTCATGCGTCGAAAATCGACGAGAGAGTCCATAATATATATATATATATATATATATATATATATATAAATAAGTCATCCACAGACACCGTGTTTCAACGTTTCACGGCTCAGTTGTGTGGCTAGACACAGCAACTCCAAGAGCGGAACCAGACTGACT
>CM042148.1:1314961-1317461 GCA_023376005.1 Doryteuthis pealeii
AATAAAATCACAATTCAGATATTAAAACAAGACTTATGTCTTTCAAAACAATACGTTTTAATGGATAGTTCACACATCACTAAATAATTCAAGGGTCTGACATATAGATGGCACTACTAATAAAAATCCATATGATTTCTATGAACTACTAACCTTCAAAATGGCACGCGTCAAAATGTGAGCCCAATCGGATAATTAGTTCATAAATTACAGTTATTTAAGGGAGGTTACTATTGCACATTTTCAAAACAATGGAAAAATCTGAATTTCCTGAGTTGATAAAGCATTGGTTTCTGATGGGAACAAATAATGTTCAAACAAAGCAATGGTTTAATTAGAGTTATTCAGACTTTGCTCCGTGGTGGCATGATGACTGCTCCGTGGTGGTATGCGGACTGTACGGACACAAATGATGCTGAATGCTCATGTTGCCCAAATTTGGCAGTTGCCTCGGAAAACACAAAAAAACTCTCCAAACTCGTTTTGGCCGATTGTAAATTGAAGTTGGGTGAGAAAGCAGAGCAGTTGAAAATATCAGAAGGCAGTGTATTCACCATTTTGCATGAACATTTGTCAATGATAAAGTTGTGTTCAAAGTAGGTGCCGCGTTTTCTCACAGTCGATCAAAAACAACAACGCGTCGACGATTCAGAGCGTTGTCTGCAATTGTTTCAACTCAACAAAGAGGAGCTTATGCGTAAATATGTGTAAATAGATGAAACATGGATCCACCACTTCACTCCAGAGTCAAATCGGCAGTTATCTGAGTGGACAGTAACAGGTAAACGCCGTCCAAAGCAAACAAACACGCAAACATAAGCAGGCAAGGTTTTGGCCTCCGTAATTTGGGATGCACAAGGTATTTTGTTCATCAATTACCTTGAGAAGGGAAGAACCATCAATAGTAAATATTACATAGCATTATTGGTGCGTTTGAAGTAAGAAAAATAACGGCCTCAAATGAAGAAAAAAGTGCTCTTTAACCAAGACAGTGTACCGTGTCAGAAGTCAATCACAACGATAGCAAAACTACATGAAATGCGCTTCGAATTGCTTCCGCACACACACTAGTCTACAGATATGGCCCCCAGCCACTACTAGCTGTTTGCAGACCACAAAACTATGCTCCAGGGAAATAGATTTGGCTCCAATGAAAAACTGATATCTGAAACCGAGGCGTATTTTGAGGCCAAAGACAAATCGTTCTACAAAAAGGCATCTAATTGTTAGAAAAGCATTGGAATCAGTGTATCACCCAGAAGGAGATTATGTTAATGAATAAATTTGACAAAGTTGCCTATTATCGGTGTCAATCGGGCAGCAATGGAGTGTATGTCCATATCCTTAGTGCTAGAACAGAGGTCTTGTTTTGGCGTCTTAGCTGGAGTGCCACATCTTACATCAGATCCACGCAGTGCTATTTCTTCCTTGAGTTGATGACGGCTAATAGCGAACCGGGATACTTACAGGATTTTTCCGTCCCCCCCCAAAAAAAAAAGTTGTTTATCATGCGTCGTCCATTCTTGCAGATTTTAAAGTGTAAAGATAACAGCTAACTATCACTTGACTGTGAATGCATTGAAGTTGGAGGATTATGCACCCGCGTCAGATGAATTTTAAAATTCCCGCTCCAATGTTAAAAGCGTTTTTAGTATATGGTATCTATTCTTTATAAATATCTCTTCAAATTCTCGAAGTTTCTTTGGCACCTAATGATATATATGATATTTTTTCTATCCTCAACAAGAATTTGTCGATTATTTCGAATCCTTGTCTGTCATTTTCAATAAAATACGAATCTACTGCCTAAACACACGCGCACACACGCGCACAAACAGGCACGCCCAAACACACACACACACACACACACACACACACACACACACATATATATATATATAATATATATATATATATATATGTTGCATTTAAAATTAGTAACAAGGTGATACTTTTCCAAAAACTAGGGGTTGAAATCTAGCAGGAAGTTAGTAGGAATGATGACATTATGTATATATATATACATACTCTCCAAAACTTTGTTAGGTACTAAAAAAAGAAACAGAATTTATGGTCATTTACCTAATTTATCTAAAGTATTACTGCGTTAAATTAATAGGGAGGCCTAGAAAATTCTGTAAGAAGAAAATAACACTGAATTTTTTTTTTACAGATCTGTATGGATACATACACTAACTAAGATGAAATTGATATAAAAAGTAAACAGATTTAGAAAAATATAGTAGAGCTGGTTAATATGCGATATGTGATCCTTTCTTTTTAAACGATTTGGCGAAGATGCTGTTATATCAAAGATATCAATTTCTGGATCTCCTTTCATGTAAGTTCACGTGATACATTAACTATTTCCCGCAACAAGTCTTTCTTAATTCTGAATTTGCGTCCATTCTCATAAACACATCACTTCAGAATGCCCCTCAAGTTTTTGATTGGGTTTAATTCTAGAGAATTGACTGGCCTGTTCATATTTCGTGGTCCA
>CM042148.1:1322461-1407461 GCA_023376005.1 Doryteuthis pealeii
TGCAACTCACTAAATAAAACTGGGACATTAAAAACACAAATGGTGCAAATTTAGAGAACACTTAACTACAAAGGGGCGAATTGTGTCTTCTTGGTATGTAGGAAACCTGTATATGGCCACTTACCCCATGCTAAAGAATTGCTAAATCAAAGATTAGAGATATTGAACGGATGTAGGCACAAAAGTAAATTGATAACAGTCTATCTATCTGGTATTCACCTATCTATCTGTTATTCACCGATAGGATCGTCTGCGGTGAATTTTATGTTCTTTTAAACGTACGTACAGAGCACTGAAGAACATTTATTGTATTGCGACTCGTTCGATATATATATATATATATATATATATATATATATATATATATGTGTGTGTGTGTGTGTGTATGTGTGTGTGTGTGTGTGTGTGTGTATGTGAGTGAGTGTAAGTGCGTCTGTGTGAGTCTGTGTGAGTCTGTGTGTCTGTGTGTATAATTAGCTAGTGTTAGTTTTCGATCATGTTGATCACTTTTTTATTTATCTGTTTAGATAAACGATGCTCGGCAGAAATATTTAGATTATCTCCTCTCTCAATTGGAACCGAACATAATGAACCTAGCACGAAAGCTAGAGAAATAAGCAAAAGATTATGATGAAGAAATGTTCCCCGGTCTCTAACCAAACATTTTTAAACAATAACGTGTTGCCTCTCTCTTTCTCTCTCTCTCCCGCCCCCCCCCTCTCTCTCTCTGTCTCTCTCTCTGTCTCTGTCTCTGTCTCTGTCTCTGTCCTGTCTCTCTCTCTCTCTCTCTCTATATATATATATATATATATATATATTAGCAATTGAAATATAGACAATGTAAGAGCAAAAAAGAAGGATAACAAATAAAAAAAGAACAAAATTATGAAAACAAAAAAGAAATACCCCAAACCATATGAAACAACAAGAGCTATAACAGATCGTGAAATAATTCAGTTACTTCAAGTGGAACAACTATTAACCGGAATTAATGATATTTGCTAATAATTCCATTATTTATTTATTTCCTCCGCGTCGTTCAATATTTTTTGTAGTTCAATATGTGAATAATTAGTTGATTTACACATTTTCCGTTTTTTTATTTCTTTATATCTTGATTTATCTTTGTAATTTACCTTTGTTTTATGTTCCGAAATAATTTATTTTCACTTTCCTCCTCCAATATTTTTCTCGACTTATTCAGTATCTTCTCTTTCGACTAATCGTTTTTCTTCTGTTATTTCTCAAACATATTTCATTTTATATGTTCGAATTCAAACTTGCCAGGCAAACTCTATTGTTTATAATGCTAGGGAAATCTTAAATTTTACTCATTTATTTTATTGCTGTTGAAATAATATTAATGGCATATTTAAATAATTCATTTATCAAATCTTTTATTTATTCTTAAATAAAACTTTTCTAATCCCGATTATAATTATATCCCTTGCAACACCAATGTCTAAAAATTTTAGACAAAGAGGATGATCCAACACAATCAATCAATTTTCCAGGATTCTCAGTATTTCATCAAATGCTGTGGTTTACATTGTGTCATTCTTTATTTTTATTTCCGGATCTCTCCGCCTTTTTTGTATTCGATGGAATTGTTAGAAGGTCTTCATCACTGATTATCAATCCTTCAACTTAATATTCTACAGTAATTCTACTGTTCTCTGGCAGATTGTAGGTATTTATTTAGTTTTTTTTTGCTTTCTTCTGTGGTCTACTGAGCAAATATCGGTCTATCTTGCCTAAGTAATTCTCTCTTTCAACCAAGAAGAGGAAGTCTAGTTTTTAGATACTAACCCACGTCCGACCTCATGAGTCTATTCAAAACGCATTTTTCTTGACTCTCGATTTTTCCATGTCGTGTAAAAAGTGTAATAGACCTGACTAGTTTCAAACATTCGAGAAACAAGTAATCTTCAATGCCAGTTGTAATATTTCTGTATCTGTGCTGAAGTTGTTGATAGGAAGTTTTGTCTCAACCTAATAATAATAATATATAATAATTGACTCACGAAGAACCTGGTGTGTGACTAGCAACAAAAGGTCAATCAGAGTGGAATCAACGGTAGTTGTGGATTTTTGAAAAAGGGCACTGAGCTGGTTACCAGTAAAGAGACAAGAGACAAGCTAGATTTAAGAGCCAGTGAAACCGCCCCAATTAGGGTCGAACTAAAATTTGTCACAGAACAGACCTTTTCTTGATTGACATGAAAATACCACTTCATGTCTTTGAGATCCACCTCCTTTTTCATCAATGTAGCATTGATGAAAAAGGAGGTGGATTTTTTTGGGGGGGCTCGTGTTCTAGTTTTTTCTGTTCCTGATATAAACTCGTCTTCATCTCTTAATTTCTTCTTCATCTTTGTCTACTCACCTTTCTTGCTGCTCTAGATAACTTTCTTGATCAATCTAGTTACTTTACTGTTATCAACTGTGTATTCACCTTTTGTGCAATATTATAACCCAATTCGAACTCGTAAACCATAAGGTCTCGAATTGTACTACGTTGTACATTCGTTTATACAACGTTAAAAATCACATAGAGAGTGAAGTCATGCACAACATTTCAGCACAACGACTAGTACGATACTTCGAAGGGAAATAGTTCAAGCCGTGAACAACGGCTTCTTTTCATGGCTTGAATATTTTCGGATGCGTAACATATGCACCGCAAACTAGCCCGCAATAAAATATGGCAAATCATTAGATTTACTCTAATATGACAAAAACTGCTATAATCTAATTGCACCGGGCACAAAAACAACAGTAATACTGAGATATATAACAATAACAAATAAGAAAATGGGAAGAAAAATAACTATATATAAACTTCTGAAAACAAAGTAGGGTAATAGCGAATGAAATGACATGGCTCCGTAGAGAAAAAATCACACACACACTCACATAATATATATATATATAATATATATATATATATATATATATATTGACATGTGCGATGTCATTGGTGCAAATGGTGGAAGCAGTAAAGGATACAATGATAAAACATGAATGCTTAAGAGCTTTCACCGAAGCCTTTAGTACTAGTAAAATGCTGAAAGCACTCTTTGTCAAGCATGAAAGATGATAATAAATAAAAAGTTTTTATAATTTATCAAAGACTTTCTTAAATTTAGGTATTACCTTTTGTATACCTAAGTGTCGTATCATTACAACTGCATTTACGTGCCATATTTTGCCATTGAATTCACAGTGAAGAACATTAATTGATTTGAAATACTTAGATCAAGTTGCTTTTAGCTCCTATTTTGATATTAGTTATGTCATATACACAGTTAACCATGAATTTGAAAGTGAATATGATAAGACTGATTGTGTAAGACTGAAAACATTACCCAACATCTGTGTCTCATTATACAATTTATACATATTATTTATACATATTATACCGAACCTATAATACAGACGTGCATACTTACTTGTATTGGAATCTAACACTATTGACAATCTTTAGGCATGAACAAAAATATGCCCCTGTTTAAACACCAAATAAGCGCCGATGTTAAAATGCCCGGAAAAGGCTAATTAACAGATTTTTATCAAATTATGTATTGGTTGTATTGTAACGGCATATCAAACAGTCTATGTTTACTTATTTAAGGTTTCGGTATTCTGGTTATTTACATTTTTGTGTTGATGTTTTACAGGGCTTTTTTGAAAACGGTACTATATTTTTTATTAATATATATAAACGTCCACTTGCCTGCTATGGCAGGGGCGTGTAATAGTATCATCATTGACAAGGTTAATTTCGCAGGGATTGTTCGCTATGTACCGGCGGCCGAACGGATATGGTCTCTGACTATGCCTGTGAAGTCCCGGTTTCGATTCCTGTCGGAGGGGAGTCGTTAGTATACATCGCTGAAGAGACTTAATAAAGTCGAAACAGTCTGTACGGTGTTCTGCATAGCGAGCCATCCTTTGCGGGATTTACTTGTCAAGATTATTTTCTATAATTATCGAATCTTATTCGATACTTGCATTTATAATTGCCTTCAAGCAGAAATATAAATAATATATATATATATATATATATATATATATATATATAAGTAATTGGTAATTTGCTTGAAGCATTGTTAAGTATGTTATAAAATAATAAAATTCGAAGGCAATACAATGCGTAAAAAATAAAGACAAAACGATGTTTTATATGTCTAATCGATTTCAAAGCATTGGTTCCGTGCCAATTCTCTTCTTATTTCCTTTTCCTCTCCTTTTTTTCCTCTCTTTCTTCTTCTCCTCCTTTATGAATGAAATGGGCGAATAACTGTAATTTCTTATTTCTCTATTTTCTTATTTACCATTGACTAAAACTCTTTCTTATTTCTCTATTTTCTTATTTGAGAACAAGGCTGATATCCGGTATACCGGATATCAGCCTTGTTCTCAACAAACTTTTAAAAAAGAAAAAAAAGAGAGAAATAAGAAATTACAGTTATTCGCCCATTCATAAAGGAGGAGAAGAAGAAAGAGAGGAAAAAAAGGAGAGGAAAAGGAAATAAGAAGAGAA
Organism: Doryteuthis pealeii; assembly: GCA_023376005.1. Taxonomy (NCBI): domain Eukaryota; kingdom Metazoa; phylum Mollusca; class Cephalopoda; order Myopsida; family Loliginidae; genus Doryteuthis; species Doryteuthis pealeii. The sequence continues at coordinate 1,327,008 of CM042148.1, forward strand.
TTATAACCACACAAATAAAAAAAACATAAGCACGTCATTTCTGAAAATACACTCTGATGATGAAGTATTACTATCGAAGCCTCCCAAATATAAATTGAAGGTCCCGAGTTCAACAAGGCACACCTGAAGATGGCCGTAGGGCACATTGCCTGTAACATCGTGTACATAAAAAATAAAGGTGAAGACAACATTCCGAACAATTTACATAATTCAAATTATCAAGCCTCATCTCAAAATTTCAGACAAACAATTCTTATCTAATGCACACAGTTGTATGATATAAAGTATTCCTATCTAATACTAATACTCGTATGGTTTCAAGTAATTGTTTATGTTTATTCACAGTTATATGTTTGATCACAGTTATGTGGTTTCAAGTAACTAATCCATAGTAAACGATTATAGCAAAACATTTTTATTACAAATAATTTATAGTTAAATGTTACCAAATATTTCTATTGAATACAAATAATCTTCAAAACAGACCGATTTGACCCATATATGAGATCGTAAATGGTATTAACTTTACGGATGAGAAAGAACTTTGGTGTATTGGTAATTATGGGTTACGCCACACTCTCCAGATTTCTAGAACTTGAGACTCGGGATCGGATGCAGTTTAGCATTACAGCCACGATCCTTCTAGCATTTGTAAGAGTGCGTTTAGAAATTCTACAACAGAAAATTTGTTATTTTGTTTTAAATTGTAGCGTACTGGAATATTTATATCATAGAACGTCTTTAACGATTATGTTTATACCTGTACGCTGCTGGTCACAGAAAATCAACTTTTTCCACCATAGGACGTTTCATTGTTTATTCTTTTTATTCATTTATATATCGTGGCAAGATGCAGATATCTGGAGTTCACGTGTAGCTTTTTGTAAGTCTTTTGCGCTCGGATAGCATCTGAGTGATAAAGGCGAATATAACTTCATTTCCTTTTTTTTCGGACGATCCGGTATTGTTTCACTTACTCCACCGGCCTGACTCTAGGACTGACCCTCACTTCATCCCATTTTTCCTGGAATGAAACCTGACCACATTTTTTGGTCTAAATTTAGTGCTATTTGAACATGTGGACACGTTCGTTTGATTGAATACATAACCCCTAGTACATGTGTTCACATTTATTGTTTGGTATCTACCCACTGATGAAATTTCAGAAAATGTCGATAAATGTTAATTGGTACAAATTTGTTTGCATGCAGGAATTAACTGCTTTCAAGATGGATGTTGATTTGCAAGACTGCTGCTTATCTGCTATCTGTAACAATGCAATGATAATTAAAGATTATGACGGGAATCTTTAACCTCATCAGTCATATGCCAAACATCAGTTACTGCTGTCGTGAGACAACATAAGAAAGAGCAGTATTCTTGGAGCTACCATCTTACAAGCGCATCATGCAGGTAGTTTTTAGTCAATGGTAAAAATATATTGCCAACAAGGTTAATATGGGAAAACAGTGTTTTATAACTGAAAACTTGCTCTAGTTAACATTATCAAATTGCATACAGTATCAGTTTTACTACCCCTTGTAAAAATATGGAATTAAGAAGATGTTCACATTGTCTTATTTCTACCTAGCAGTAAAAAAAATAGAAAAAATATATATATAAGGAACATTTTGGGAGGGTTGGAACCACTTTCATTAAGAATATTACTCTGAGTTAATAAAATCTATGATTGAATTTAAGTCTAACATAAAATCTCGATGAGGAGTAGTAAATAGTAATTCTAATTTTTGATCTATGAATTCTGTGATTTTCCTCAATATTGGATCCATTAACATACCTTGGAAAATATATGATTTTTGATATCATTTATATAATTTCTAAAACTATATTTCATAAAACCACACTGTTCAGTTATTCAATAAAAAATAGCGTTTTATCTGTTATTAGTTTATCAACTGCTGAATTAAAAAAATGAAAAAATGGATAAGGCTGCTATATTTTGCCAGGGGTAGCAGAATTTTAAAATGGTGGTCTCTATAAGGAAATAAGTATTTCGTAGCTGAAAACTCACTCTCCTAAATAGTGTTAAATGCTCACTTGTAGTTTCCATTGAAAGGAATAGACATAACTTTGGGAGCGACTCTCGTAATTCTAATATTTAAAAAACTTTTATACATCATTATGAAAGAATGAAAAATGGTCTCAGGTAATTACGATAACTCAGTATTCTGAACTTGGAACAGTCTGCATATGTGCGGCTCTACTCGTGTCTCCGTATATGCATTCTCTATAGGTTCAATGACGCCTGCATCTAATCATGTTACCCTGGCTTCAAGTGTCGTCTTCTTGCTTCTCTGTGAGTTTGCCATCGGCCGTATTCTTGTGGTCGGAGTCTTGCTGGGTCCCTGTCGTATGAATACTCTCTAATTGAAAAGTGCAGCCAAGTCTCGGCATGATAACGCGAGATTATCGTTGTCGACAGCTTGTTCTTTCCTGTCGAAGAAAGATCGGAAGCTCCTGAAATAACAAAAGAAAGTGCATAAGAGAAATATATTGAACGGAGACTTAATTAATAATCCGAGGCATCGTAGCGGTCATTAGGTCGTCGTTGGTGACATTGGATGTCCCCTTGTATTTTAAAAGTGGCCATAAAAACTGTATGTCTATGTACTTTGTGTGGGAGTGTTGAAAGTATATACAAAAAAGTTTTATTTTGTTCTGGCTCACTCGTAAGGGAAAAGGTTTAGTCTTCAATGATTTGCAACTTTTTTTTATAACAGGTTGAAATAAGTGTAATGTCCAATTTTCAAGATCAATGTTTTAGAATACATATAAATTTTGCCTACTGTTATAGTTTAGGAATGATACAGAAATTATTATCGTTGTCTTTCAGATAATAAGAATATAGTTCATAATCTTCTTCGATATTCACCCCTATGTTCACTTCAACTATAGAACCCATACATATTTTACTCATTGATTAAACATGCCCCCAGGATATCTGCAATAATTTATCGCTTACGTGATAACATCAGATACCCTTTTTTTAGACAGGATTGTTACTGGTGATGAGAAGTGGATCATTTATCATAACATTAAACGCAGTCGTCAATGAATTAGTCGAGAAAACTATCAGCTATCGAGATGTGGACTTCATCCAAAGATTACGTTGAGCGTATGATGGGATGTTCAAGGAATTTTCAGTCATGAACTGTAAGCTAATGATAAAACAATCACCTCCAATTACTACAGCAACCAACATAATCGTTTGAAAATAGCTTTGGATAAAAATATATCTCCTTAGTTAAGAACAATTGAGTCATCTTCTATTACAATAATACCCGAGTCAACAGTTCCAAGAGTAAAAGAGAAAGTAATAATTTTGAGAGATTTTGGTTGGATGTTTGGAGGGGACAAACGCAAGATGACGGTCTGTCCTCCAAAACCATTTACTTGAAACTGAAACATAACGAGCTCTAAAAAGCAACATAAAGTCTTGTGTTCGTTTTTAAAAACTACATAGGATGCAAAGAAGACATTACCTGAGATGTAAATCCCAAGTAGTTCCACACAAAAAACCCACAGAAATAGCAGAATATCAGATAAAACATACACAGTAAGACATTAGACCTCGAAACATCCATAGGAGACGATATCTTCAAATGGGAAAAAACCAATACAAGATAAGTATATTACTAATATAACTTATTTGTTTTAATTGATACTGCAACACTACTGGTTAATATCAAGAGTATGAGATTGAGTGGGTCTCATATTTTGCATCGAAATATAAAAAAATTACAAGCGTGGCATCTTCTATAAGATTATTGTGAGATGGAATGAGATTCTAGGAAACAATGTAGGTGAATTATGTATTATTTCTAAAAGCATAATGGTTGATCGGGTGGTTGATTACGGCATGTCAACTCTTGCGTTATTTTATGCCGTAGGTGTTGTTTTTTGTTCATTCTTGGTGAGTATTGAAATGTTTTAAAAGCATTTAAAAAAACTTTTTAAAAACTCCATTTTTATCTATTTAACCCATAGAGTGGATCCTAACAGGAACTACTACTCGAGGTCAGAGTAGACCTGGACGTAATGAGAATGAAGGGGTACTTCACACACCCCAGGGCTTCAGTATTGGAACCCAACTACTAAATCCACTTAAGCGTGATACCCAGGAATCATGAAAAATATATGAAAAGCGAGTTGCCATGAGAGAAATTGAAGAATACGCGCTAATGCTTTTGACCAACCAATTGATCAGAGAGGTCTTCTCTTACCGCCCCTTTAGGTCAGCTGAGTACCAAAATGGAGTGGTGCACGTTATGGGCTATACAGCCACCAGGATTCTGTCCTTAGGCATCACGGATAGCCACCTATGACCAACAGGTGGCCCAATTAGACGGGGTCTTACCCATATGCAGAGGTGCAGTCGATGTATTCTACAACCCTCGCCAACAAGGGCTGTCTATAGGCATGTTTTATTTTATTTATGATATATACTGTAAAATTGGAAATTACATTTGTTCCAATCTGATACCTGTCTGAAAATCTATTTGAAGGTAAAAAAAAAAAACCTCATATTTAATTCCAAGGAAAATCCCACAGAGAAAAATAAAACCGTTGAATAGAGCAAATGTACAGCTACATATCTCTATTTTCCTCATTGGCAAAACCACTGGATATGCATTTTTCTAGCATGCACGCTCTTAGAATGGATACTATGAAAGTAAAGTTTACTTTATTTTTTTCATATTGTCCTACAACTTCAAATGTAGATGCTGATCGTGGCAAACAACCAATAATAGTTTGCATTGTTACACATAGAAGCTTTGCAGCAGTCACGTAAAAATACTTCTCTTATGAAAGAAGACGAATCCCAGGGAATTCCTGCTGGCAAAAAAATAATTTCTTCTGGGAAAAATGTACCCATCGATTTTCAAGAAGGCTTGGTGGACATTTGCAACGAGAAAATTGTATATATAAACAGGATTATGTGGTAGCAACATGATTCAGTAGTGATGAAGGAACGTGAGAAACTAGGTTGGTTTAATACAGTTTGCAAATTAAGAAACGAAGAGCGAGTCGATCAGCATAGGCTATTACAAAAAGAGCTACTCGATAGGCTCATTAAATGAACAGCAACTCAATCATCTCAAAAAATGTAGAGCAGCTCGTGAAATGAAATGCAACTCAGTTAGTTTAAGAAGGGAAGTAGTCGATCATCTGATGAAAGGAAGAAGGATCCACTTTTCCTCCTGAATGGAGCCGATTGACCAGGTGAAGAACATTTTCATGTCAACCCATCATCACTGCTGGACAAAAGCGAGCCGCTTAGACTGGTATAGATATTTACAAATGCAGAAATGCATAATCATCAGTGGTGATTGTTTACTATTGTATGGCTCCATCACCTGGACTTTAATGAAGAACTTGGAGAAAAAGCTACATGGGAACTACAAAATTATGCTGTGTTTTGAACAAATCCTGGAACCAATACACCATACAATTTTAACTGTACTGTAAGTTGCCTCCCTTCTAAGAAACCATCCAAGAAAGACGAAGAAAATATGCTGGGGATTTACAAAAATTACAAGCGGGCGCCGAATGTCGTCTAGAGGACTCCACTAGAGTAATATATTGTAGTTTCCGGTGAAATGAATATAAACTTGGTCTAGCTGGAAATAAAAAAAAGAAATGACTTACGCACAATAACAGAAAAAGAAGAAACAATCACAAAGTGGATGTGGTACGAAAGGAACAGCGTATAAACAAAATAAAATGACTTTTAAAATCCATCCGTTGCAGGACACAGCCGATGTATTGGTCTATGCCAAATAGACCGAAACTAATACCCTAACGGACAAAATATTATTAAGGGAAAGTTACCAACACGGAAGACCGGAAATAATTGCCCATTGGTCAAATCACAACCTCATAACATGTATAAAGTACAAAACCCGAAGTCATTTGTTTGATGAGAGTGACACAGAAAGTACTTACAAACAACTATGTTGGATGCAGGCTGAGACGTGATCAATTTCGACTGGGTAACTTAGTGTGGGTGTATGATGTTGAAAAGACACGATACCCCCAATAAATTAAAAAAAATATATCACTGATGATGCATCCAACCGCATCTTATATAATGTTTTTTTGAAAAAAAAAAGAATTATTTTTAAAAAGTGTACATTGTTATTTATTAAGTTTGGCAAAAGTATTAGATAAATTGTGAAAATCAATTAACTTGCAATTTTATGTTAGACTAAACATTAGACTGCATGAGATATGGCCAAAACAATCAAAATTGGTTGATTAATTAATTGATTTTAACGGCATCACAACCCATCTAGTCCTAGGAATCGCGTTCATTGTACCGTTATATTTACATTTGTCTATTTGTATCTTAAAAGTGGTTTGGACATTTTTTTATGATATTGAATACTCCTACCTAATAAAATAATTTATACATAATTGTATATTAAAAAAAATATATTCAGTAATAAATATTTCTTTGCAAAACTATATGGTTTCAACTAGCGTATAATAATTTCTAGCAAACAATCATAACCTCAAGTAACTATTCTCATCCCCCCAAATTACTGTCTTATGGTATGAAGTATTGCCATCTAATGTTAATAATTTCCAACATTTAATTGACCTATACATGGGAGCCTAACAGGTACTACCATCCCGGGTAAAAGTGAACCTTGGAGTAATGACGATGAAGGAGGTAGTCCACTTTTACCAAAGCTCTATAAGGGAACCCTCATCATTAGATGTAGTTTACTGTCATACTCAGGATACAGTTTTTGGTGGGGGTTACCGTAATACACTGTAATACATAGTTAGAATGCGTGCGCGTATTTGTGTGTGTGTACATGTATGTGTGTGTGTGTGTGTGTGAGATAGATAGATAGATAGATAGATAGATAGAGAGAGAGAGAGAGAGAGAGAGAGAGAGAGAGAGAGAGAGAGAGAGGGATGTCGAAATGAGAAGACAATGAATAAAAGTAGCGTTTTAAATATTTAAAAAAAAATTTTTTTCAATTAATATATAATTTTATAAAATCTTAAATGGAAGTTGTTTTTTTTTTAGGGAAAATGTAAAATCAGTAAATACTTTTCGATTAGGGTTGCTATTTTGCGTCCCACCCAACATCAAGTAATTGCGAAGGCGACCATAAATAACTCCCGTCTTACGATTGAAGAATTGGATATGTCTAAAAAAGAAAGAAAGAAAGAAAGAAAACCCATTTGCGTTTCTTCCTTTCATTTTTTTAAATTAATTCCCAAACTTGTTTGTAAAAGGACATTCTGGTGACACGAAAGCCATCTATCAGTCATTATCAGTAACAGACGAGCAAATTCTACAAAAAAATGTCGGAATGCAGACACGAACGAGTAAATGAAAGCAGACATATTGAAAGAAAAGAAGATAACTCTTCATACATTTAATTTGTGTTTATTTTTTCTCATCTGGGCTGGTACTTCGCTATTCGAAACATCCGATAAAAATACAACACAAATATAACTAAGATAATGATACTTTATAAAACATTATTGCGTACATATTTATCCATTTCTTTTTTGTTTTGTTTTTTTGCTTTGTTAGTTTCTTGTTTATCACGGCAGCAGATATTCGTGCTATTTAGATTATCAACCATTATATGTATTATCAATGACAACCCACCGTTTAAACGATCATGTTTATTAAATCCCCTTTAAAATCACATAAAAACAAATTACATAAATACAAATGTATGATATAAATCAAATTGTATTTTCATATTTTCCTTTAACATTAACTGACATTTTAAGGAAAGTGATTGATAACACATTTTCAAGCGTTTTGTAGTTGAGGTGGGATCTACTATGAATCTACTGTAAGACGCATTAGTAAACATTAAAATATGCCCTACAAATCTTCATATCATTAGAGCCAATATTTAAATCAAACCTCCCGTGGAGTGGTGCCAACAATAGCTAAACTCCGTTGGTATTACTTCTTCGGCACCCTTAGATATCGAGGAATAAGCGCCCATCCTTTTTAAACTAGGGAGTAGGTATTGTTAAATTGTTTTCTTAAGTTCAACGCAAAGCAGAATATTCTCAACTTATACGCAACCGGAAGGCAGAGAGAACAGGCGAAAATCGTGATGTTTCGCACAATTCTACCACAAACGACAGCCCAACCGACGAAGAAACCATCTGTGTGTGTAGATAGTGCCCAGAAACATCGGTGATTTCGCAATGCGGATCATTTGTATAAGGGTCATTCCATATCAAAATATCAGCCAAAAGTTGAAATTCCATTTTGTATTGAGTCCAAAATCTTTCTGATGTGGAACAAATTGGCAAAGTTCTTATAATTCTTGTATTGCGCTGTGCAACAATCAGTAACAGACTCAATATTTTTATATTTGGCAAGGTAGGCGGGATGAAAAGGAGGAAGTTGAGGATGCAAGGAGGAGCCTCACCCTGAGATTCAAAAAATGCATCCACAGTTCCGGGAACAAGAAGTTTTCATCAATTTATTCCCCTCATCAGAGATAAAATAGCCATAAAACAATGTAGTGTAGATGAAAACAATGACCTAATATATTACTTCTTTATTGGGACTAAAGAAACACTGTGAAACTTGTCGTTTCAGAATATGTTTGTTGCAGGTACGACAATAAAATTTGGATTGATACAGAGAATAAGGACTTGCTGATTAAGTTTATACAGCCAGCTCTTCCGTCTCGTTCATTTTACTGGGAAGAAGATTTTAAGGATATGTTTTGTGCCATTAACAAATATTCTGTACACTGTTGATGTCCCTATAACACCAAATGGTAGAGTTTATCATCTCTTCAAGATGGTCTATATACACAACACAATTTATTGCACAGTGTAGTTTAAAATGTAATGTTTTAAAGACTCCTTGTATATTCATTTTTATTATCACTTTTTTCTGAATGAAAAAATTAAATGTTTTTGTTTCATGAAAATAATTGAAAAATAGTAAAAAATATAAAAAATGAAATTAAAATAAAAAAAACCATAAACAGCTGATTTCTTTCAACGTCTTGTTTAGTGCTATCTACAACTATTCTATGCATTGTTGATTATCATGCCTGTACAAAAAGCAATATCCGTACAAAAAGCAATATCTGCAAAAATATTTAATTTTCTTTTCAAATTAATAAAAAGAATATTGAAAAGTTTAAGAAGTCACTGAGCAAATATCAACATTTGAGAGTTCATGGAGCATTGGGATGATTGTCTTTAATTATAATCTTTCACTGAAATCCAGCATGTACATAGAAAAAAAACTCTGAACTTGGCAGGTTCATATCTTCTAAAGTATACTTTACTCCCTCACAAAACTATTTGGTGAACTTAGACAGGCATAGTAGATGTTAGGAAAAAATATTTTGAAAATTGAAGACGACACATTCTCTATAGACTAACGGTAAGCTACATAGGTGAAAAGATGTTGATTTCAGAGTCATACATTTAGGTGAGCAAAATAATTTTTTTATCGGCTACAGGGTTAGAATAGTTGGATATTTGGATTCTACAGTCATTTTTGCCCTACAAAGCAAATTTCAGAAATATTGAAAGTATGGAAGTATTTTTAAAATTATACCCCCTCTAAAATCGGAACGGTAAGGTTTAACACAAATAATTTCCTAACCCATAAAGAGAAAAATGTTTGCCTAATTTCAAGTAATTCGGTGTCGGTGGGTGTATCGCCCCGGTGAATTGACATGGAATGACCCATAAGCGAAATCCAAACACTGCTCTGCCCATCATTGTGACCATATTTTTCGTAAGTGGGCCTTCTCTGATTGGCGCCGGTCATCCTATCCTACATTACGCAACACATCAAGCGTTTAGAGTTTTGAATAAGTGTTTGAAGACGAACAGAAAGAGTTATATGGTTATTTGAATGCGCCAGACACAAGGAACAGTGTGTCCACCGAGGCCATTTCTCGATGGGTGACTTGGGAATGGAAAATAAAGAATTCTGAATAAAACAACATCAAGTCCTGTGTTCGTTAATTAAAAACTAAGCAAAAACACAAGACATCCCAAGATGTAATTGGTTCTAGACACGAAGAATAGAGATAAGGTCTGCCTAACAACAGACCCAGCTCAGCAGTAAAACAACAAGAATAAATAGATAAGTATACTAATGAACGTATATCTCCTTAAACTGGACCCAGCAACGTTACATACTCCTTAATTTACTGCCATAGAAGAGTAAGCTAGGTTACATATATATTTAATATTGTCAATCATCCGTCAGTGCAGCATCCAGAATCCAGGCACAGCTTATCGATGTAGGTCCTTGCTGTGCAGCCCACACTAGAGTGCCCATGTGTATGTTACAACCGGAGAACGTCACATGAGTTCACTCTTGCTTCACCAGAAGTCCATGCTTATAGTTTTTTTTCACGTAGACATGACAAATGCTTATGTTTTTAATTACCACTGAATTTTCCTTCTCTTTATTTTTAACTCTTACTATTAAAGAATTTTGTTTTCTGAAAAAAATAAAAAGAGAAAAAAAAGGGATATTTGTTGTCCTAATTGTCCGGCAACCGATATCTAATAAAAGATTTTTTCAAGTCTTCATTAATTTCGACAGAAGCTGTCAACAAATACTATTTTGTTTGTTTGCTTTCTATATCTTTTGGTTATTTATTTGTTTTCTCAAATAATTGTTATTCTTCTCGGATGAATATTTTCCAGCGAACGAAAAAAAACATCGACGGCTGTACATGTCTGACACTCCTTCAAACAAGACTGCGCCCGTCAACTTCTTAAGACTAGCGAACAATATGAAAGCAAGAAAAGGAAAAAATACATTTTTGCAGATAATACACAAACCTTCAGTAAGTGAAACAATCAAATAAGAGAGAAAAATGTGCACAACTTATGATATTTGTTCTTCTTTTCTTATTTTCATTCTTAGTAAAAAAAGAGAATCACATAAAAAGTAATGCAAAATAACGAAGAATTATGAATAAATAAATATCCATTCACCCGTCTTATTCAAAACGCACAAAGGAAAACGCAAGAAATTAATTAGTCCTGAGACGTCCATATAAGCTACAATAAAGACGACATCACCATCATCATCATCATCATCATCATTATGGCAGCACGGATAACCAGGATAATGTCTCGCCAATCATCCCTATCTGTCATCGTCACACCGGTGGTCCTCTGTGTAGAATCCAGAACCCACGCACGGCTGATCGATTTAGATCCTTGCTAGGTGACATACACTGGCGTGCCCATGTGTAGGTTACCACAGGAGAATGTAATATGAGTTCCTCCTTGCTTCTCCAGCATGTCTTGTTCCTCTTACTCAGATGGTTTCTGTGATAGGGGGAAAGTGTACATTTAGCTGCTTTCTTGCGAGATGTTTCCTAATTTGTCACAACGCAGTATTCTTGTGCAACTAATATCAAGCTTATTCTACAGGCGCTTTGTTTGAGTCTAAGTTGTACAGCCATACAGTAGCACTGACACAACTACAGCTTGGAAGAATTGTCGCTTTAACCTATCATTGAAATCAAATTTCCATTCGATTCATAATCTGTTTAAAGTTGTCCATGCCTTCTCGGCGCTATATCGCTTTCTGTTGAGGATATATTCCTACCGAGGTACTTGAACTGTTCTACTAATTTTGGAGGGGTTATATATATATATATATATATATATATATATATATATATATATATATTGGGTAATGTTCTATTTTATATGGGTGTTATATTTTAAGCAGATTCTGCTCAATATTATCGATAGAGCGTTTGTATTTGACAGTTTCTCACCTATACGTTTTCACATAGGCGAGATACTGTCAGTAACCGGGTGTTGACTGCAGCTTTTCATAAAGCTACTTGACACTAGTAATATATATATACTAGTAATATATATATATATATATATATATATATATATATGAGAGAGAGAGAGAGAGAGAGAGAGAGAGAGAGAGAGAGAGAGAGAGAAAGAAAGAGACAGAGACAGAGAGGGAGAGAAACAGGTAGACATAACGAGATAGAGACGGACACAAAGACAGAGACAGATAGAAAGACAGGCATACAGACATATATATATATATATATATATATATATATATATATATATATATATATAATATGCAATATAGAATATATATATAATATGCAATATATATGTATATAATATGCAATATAGAATGAATAGGGAATGAACGAGAAACGTATTGGCATATAAAGGTGCTCAATACTACAATAGTACAGCAGATTTACAATCAAATGTTATATATTATTGATTAATATCCCGTTATTAAAGTTTCATGCTTATTGCAATCATCAGACAAGACGGTAAAAATGTTAAGTTAAAAAAAACGGTGGTTTGTTTAGCGTTTATATAAATGTGAAGCGTATTCATGCGATGGAGTTTATAACGCTAAAGTTATATTTAAAAAAAAAGATGCTTAGGTCTAAATGCACTCAGTGACAAGATGATTTTTAAAAAATATAAATAGAGGGCGAAAATTAAGGGATTAAATGGTGGTAAATGGCATAATAAAAATGTGTTAAAATGTCTACATTTGTTCAATAAGTTTGTGTTTGTATTTTGTTGAATACACTATTTTTCGTCGATGCAAAGACCGCATTTGCGCTGGTCACCTTTGTAGGCCTGGGCCTTTTTGATAATTTCCCATTTCATCATAGATTTTTTGCCATTTTATCTTTAATGTGCCATATATATTTGGATAAGGTGGTACTGTTTGCATATCTTCTGTTGTTGAAGCTTAGATTGTGGTTATACGACCTATTTTTCCAATTCTTTTTTTCAGTGGCACAAATGTATATTTTTTCATCGTTGTTATTTTCCTTGATATTAGCCTTATAGACGATGTTATTTGTTAAACAATTGCCACTTAAGAGGCATTTAGTTTCATCGAAACTGTTCCATCTATCGTTCTGGTTGTTGTCATTACCATTTAATTTTTTAAAATTGTGTTAGTCAGTTAAGTTTTTTAATATTGTTCATACAACAATAACTGATTTTAAAATTAATCTTATTGAACAGTCTGTTCAATGTAAGCGATTTGTCGAAGTGATTTGTCCTAATTGGAAAAATATCTTCCCCACATTAGTTTTAACGGTTCTACTGTAAGGGGAGTTAAACCAAATGATATTTCTCTTTCATGATTTTTTATTATATACTTATATATCTGTCTGTCTGTGTGCCTCTCTTTCTTTTTGTCTCTGTCTCTGTCTCTGTCTCTCTCTGTCTCTGTCTCTGTCTCTGTCTGTCTGTCTGTGTCTGTCTGTCTGTCTCTCTCTCTCTATATATTTTTTTTTATTTTCACAGAAGAAGAAAATTTCTATAAGCAGTCTCGTTGTGAGCACACAGATGGTCAGGATTTCATATTTTCTTTTACGTTCCCGGTTGCACAAATACATGTAAGAGCCCCGGCTTCCACTCGTATGGGACCATACCCTGCCACAGATAACACATATATGGTCAGACTTAAATGTAGGAAATATGTCGAGACGTCCGATATGTCCCGCACCCTTAAAGCCCGTTTCAGGATGGAGTGCTTTAGCCGCCTTGCCTTACAGACACCATGAACAAGGCTCCTCCGAACCCCCCGATTTGTAGCCCTCCTATAGAATAGTTGCTTCGTAAATCTGTAGTCTTCCATCCTAGAAAGATTTCCAACCCAACGAATCTGGTGTTGTATGATACACATTTCTATGCTGGACACATTGGCTTGTTGCAGAACATCGATGTCTGACGTAACGGATTGCCACCCAACGTTACAAATTTCTCCTAGACATGTCTGATGAAATTCCTCAATGCTTTGATGTGTCGATGCTACGTAGTCCACGTATCCGAAGAATACAACGGCATAGACAAGACACGCAATTAATGCACATTGAGTTTCATCCTCATGGTAATACCTCTCTCTGACTGCGCTGCCAAGATTAAAGAAAATGAATCAACCACTTTAAATCTGGTCCCGTTGATGTAGATGTTAGATTCTACATACCTATGACTTTAGTTTGCTCTAGGCTGATGGTAAGTTCAAAAGCAGAGTGTGCTTCAGAGAAAAGATCTATTATGCTCTACATATCCTCCACAGTGTGGGTGATGGAATCCCCATCATCAGTGTTGAGAAGTTGATGGACAAGAATCTGGAAAGTCTTCGTCCTAGCATTAAAGCGAGCAAGATTAAAGACTCTGCCAGTGGTTTGCAATTGTATGAACTGTCGTATGACACTAGTCACGTTTCTTTAAGACATAGGATAGAGTCACCGCAAAGTACATAGAGAACAATGTTTGTGCAGGGATATCACCTTGTTTAACATTGTTTTTGATCGATAATGGCTCTGAGAGAACCCGCTAATGTGGAAGCGCACTTTCATGTCCTGGTGGACGAATCCCGGTGGGCTTTCTAAGAAAGAGCGGCGATGTATACCCTGTATTGAGACAGTTCCGTTGCCACGATATCAGTTCGTCTCTTCGGGAGTTCCGAGCCCTCGCGACCAAGAAATTTCCGAACATTTCAGATGGTTATCATTTTTGTTTTACCCCTGCTGATGTGAATAGCCACTAATCACAGGTTGCTAATAGGGAAACAGGCATTTGTTTAGGTCACCTTTTCCAGACCATGCAAAATGAGCTGTGCTTGATAGCTGTGTGCCGAAAACGTCCTACACATTTTAGTGTGTCTAGCCAGCCTTCACCCCAGAGATGTAATATGGTTTAGTCCCTTATGACGGGGAAACGCTGAACCCATGTCCCGTAAAAGTTTGAGCGATCTGATACGCATATGTGCGTGGTTATATTGATGCTGTTAAATCATCTAAGTTATGCCTTTGTAAAAGTCCACATGTCAAATATTATTGTGCTTAGCAAGGAATCTATCCACGCGCTCCCTCGCCGGTATTAATCTGTTAACATGTTCGTGAAATAGGAGGGGTAGGGGCAGACAACTTAAATGTTCTAAGTTTCAACAGTATCTGTCCACAGGTTCCTTTTCTTATTAAATCAGTAACCGCGATTCAATTTAGTCGGCTTACACCAATAATCTGGAGGACTGAAATTTCGTTTTCTTGAAATTTCTTTGAAACATTTCAAAGTCTATACACACATACCTGATAATTATGATTGATAATTATGCAGTCATAAATTGTAGGAATATTTATCCAATACATTCATTTAATGATATTTCAAGAGAATAAATAAGATAAAGATAACAATTCAATGTTAGCTTAGTCAAAATTAAGTTAAAATAATCACTTTAACTCCATGACAGCAGGCATAAAAACAAAGAGAGAAAAAAAACACCCTCCTCCTTCATGTCCATTCCTCTAAATGGTAAGAATAGTTATGTGTTCCTTTGATTCATCAGAGATATTCATTTTGTACATATCATCTGTTTGTTTTTATTTTTTATTGCCCAATTGCTTTTATTCATTTTGAGTGTGTGCGTATGTGTGTGTGTGTGTGTGTGTGTGTTGTGTGTGTGTTTAGTTTGAGAGACTCCCGTAAGGATTATTTCGTAAGTTTCCGTAATCTAATGCTATTTACATGTAAAATGAGATTCTAATGATATCATCTTTTGTGCAGTATTCTGTATTTGTACAAAAATCAGTACTATAATTTGATATTAAACTTTTAAGCACATTCAAAATTATTCAAAAAAGATGTTTCATTTTTTTTCACCATAATAATTTGATATTCGATCGGCAACGCTTTGAATTGATGATGTTATTTTTTTAAAAATATTCATTAGATTTTTACATATTACAAAAACAATAAAAATTTAATGAATAATTTTAAATTTAGATACTGTATTTATTCAACATTTTGTATGTTTTTAAAAAAAATCTGAAATATCAATTTAACAAATCGACTCATTTTTATCTTATTAAAAAAATATCGTTACTTATTGAATTAAAATTTCTTACTATATCATTATATGTAATGTCATTTCTTCTACCCTGAGGAAAACAAAAAAAATCACTTCCTCAACCCCAGGCCGGATTAACAGGAGGTTTTTTTACGAGGGAATTTTATGGGGCATCGTACGAGGATCGAACTCGCTATTCAGTAGTAATGGATTTCCAAGACTAGCTTGCTAACCATTACACCACGTTTATTTTATTCTTTATATTTTTGTTTTTTGTTGTTGTTTTTTTTTACCTCCACCTAGGCTCCACCTAGGCTCCACCAGGTAGCCGCTTCTAGTAAATCTAAAAATATATATTGCACTTCGGACTAATGCTCTATCTATGAGTAAATACTAGGGAAAACCTAGCTCGTTAACATCGATGAGAAAACGGGTTTGACAGAGAGGAAAATTCTGAATTCAATGAGTGGTATTTCATTCTTGCGTTATCTGGTTTTCCCCCGAAAAAAAGAGTAGCTGTTTTTACGAGAGTCTTTACAATTATAAAAAAAATCCCTTGCTTAATTCATTGGCTAAACTTCGGTTTAGCTAATGGTCATCATCGATTCAATGGAAACACCTCACACACACACACACACACACACACACACACACATACATACATACATATATATATATATATATATATATATATATATATATATATATGAAATACAAGACAAATTCTAATTCCGTACAAGAGTAGTCTAATTTTAGACCAATAAAAACTCAAGAAATATTGAACTAACTTAGAATAACTTGCGATTATAAATAGCCTGTTAATATCACTCTATTGTAGGCGTGGTATATTGACATAGGTATGTATCTATCTACTTTGGCCGAAGAAAAAAAGAAATTGCGCTATTTGATTGAAAGCCGAGAATGAATGTATAAATAATAATAAAAAAGACATAAAGATACAAAATACGATGCGATGAAAAAACAACAACAAAAAACAAGATGGCGCCTAAGAAATAAAGACAACACATAAAATAGCGAGGTCATGTAAACTCATAACATAATAATATGCCTTTGCCAATCTTGCCTCGTTTTCGGCAATAAAATAGCTGCAACAATGGTAACAACTACAAGAATAAAAACCTCCAACACATCTAACTCGAATCTCCAACTGTCAGAAAGCAGCAAATAATAAAAAACGAATACTAGTCAACCCAAAAGAGAAAGAGAATATGAAAAAAAAAGAAGAAACAAAAAACATAAAAGATGGAGACACTGTCGAATATATGCAGGTGTTTTGTGACAAAGAACAACTATATAGATTCAATACATACATACATACATACATAAAATTCTATCGAAATATATTCGTGAAATTAAATCTGATAGAATGAGAAATACGATTCAGAAAATCAGATTGAGACGTTATATCAGCATGAAAACTGTATTTATTACCAAGAATAAATGTACATTGAAAAGCATGATATATTTTAGCTTTCTGGTTTGCTGAAATGATTGATTTAAACAGTTGATTAACCTGTCTTGGATTATTTCATGTTGAAAGGTCAGAGAATCGCAGTCATTGTATGTTCATATTTTTGTGTAGGACTCTCGTTTGATTGTTGCACACGGTCCGATCAAATACGAATGATTTTTAAACAGATTTATTTTATCTATGAATGGGAGTCTAACAGGTGCTAACATTCGAGTTAAGTGGGAATCTTGGAATTATGGTAATGAAACGGTACTCCACATTCCTCATATCTCCAGAATTGGAACCTCACTATCAGATTTAGTTTAGTAAACATTTTGAACTGTATCAATCAATTTTATCCATTTTCAATTGTTTATGCTTCAGCTTATATATATATATATATATATATATATATATATATATATATAATATATATATATATATATATATACTCGTCTGTTGTTTACATACTTCAGTTCTCTGGTGAGAATGAATGTATAAATAATAATAAATAATCTACCTAAGTATGTATCAATTAATTGTTCACCGCTTACTGACAGTTGCCGATGTTCGAGAGGGTAAGGAGCTTGACAGACAAAAATTCTGTCGGGTTCGACTACCGGCTAGAAATAGCTGCTAAAAATCGAGCCGCACTGATGAGAAGTAAACGTCGAAACACTGTCTGTGGATGACTAATATATATATATATATATATATATATATATATATATATCATCGGATCACTCAGTCCAACCGGGGCTTAGAACATACCCTTTATCCCCTACACAGTGGCAATTTTACCGCCCCAGACAAGTAGCAACTGCCATGTGCATTTGTTCAAAATGTTTTTTCTCCTATTGGACTTTTGTATGAATATCTCAGTCTGTTTGCTCTGCGTAAATGTTTAGCTTCATCAAGTACATAAACAGGTTGATATGCTATAAATATACCTAGATAATTCTTTTTCATTTGTGCGGCCAACCGGCTTAATTGTCTATGTATGTGATTATGAGTCCCCTAATACTGTCGAGTATATTTCAAGGCAGGATAATGAAGCTTTATGTCCCTATGTCGCTATGTTTGTGTCCTTCAGCATTTTAGCAATTTTTCTTCTTTAGTTTCTATTATTATTGTCATTTCTTCTGAATTTTTTCAATAGTTTCTAGATGGTGAATCTTGGAACTGTATTCATATCTTGCAAAAGCCAACACTGTTTGTCTGGTGACACCTCCAATAATGTTGGAAGCTCGATGGTTGCGGTCAGCCTTTGCAAAATACATTAATATGATGTCCTAAACAAATACAATCTAATAATCTATTTTTACGAATCTGTTATTCTAATAAAGATATTCTCATAGAACTAAAGTCATTTTAATTATCTGTGGGAGATTCCAAGAAATTCATGTCGAAGATGGTTAATATGTAGAGACTGTTTGTAAAATGTTAATCAAATGTGATACAATAATCCACCATGTAGGGAAATGAAAATCTCCATTAAAATCAGCATTCAAAAGGCCGGCAGTACCTAAGGCTTGAACACCAACGATTTTCCTTTAGTTGTAACCATTGTACCTGGTGAGATACATCTAACTCCGACACCAACCCTGCGTAGAACATGTGAACTCAACAGAGGATAGATTGGAGGGATAAGACGTAAAGTGTGGATCACATATTTCTTGCCATCTCTTCCTCTCACAGTAATCAGCGTTTGTGTGCAGAGACCATGCCAGAAGCTGCCGCTTGAAGCCTATTCATTCAGTCGATGCTACCCATGAACACCAAGCCAAGTACATACTTTCGAGCGCCAGCAAACATTCATACACAGACATACAAACGTAACACAACATACACACACACGCACAATATATATATATATATATATATATATATATATATATATATATATATATATATATATTTAAGTGTTGTTATGGGTACAACGGGAGAAAATTAAATATTTCATAAAAAAGAAGGTCCGCAAAAATGTATTATGTTATCTTACATTTGCGACACGTGTTTCAGATCAGATATCTTCTTCAGGCATTGACTGATCACATGAATATGAATTTGTACATTTATGTATATATATATACATAAGTATCCAACTCCTCCCTTCCTGTTCGGTGGGAGTGAGTATAGAGTAATTTCATTTTTAACATCTGTGTTTTTCAGCAGGTGAATTTGTTCCTGGGTGGCTGGGTAATAAACTCCAAGTCCTCGTGTAGTTTTATGGTTGTATGTGGTTAATTAGATGTTCATTTGATATGTCATGTGTGAGTGTTTATAATATATCTTTTGTTCTAAAAGATTTCTGTGCTTTTACTTTTTGAGTGTGTGTATGTGTGTGTGTGTGTGTGTATGTGTATTTATGCATGTGCGTCTGTTTACTTTTTGTGTGTGTTTATGCTTGTGTGTGTGTGTTTGTGTGCTTGTGTGAGTGTTTATGTTTATGGTTGTATCTTATCATAAAAATAAATAAATAGATAAAATTTAAAATAAAATTGGTGTGTATCTTTTACATTATATAGTTTGTTCACACACACACACACACACACACACACACACACATACACACATAAATATATATATATATATATACATGTACACTCATACACATATATATTTTATATTACATAATTTGCATATTTTATTTTGTGGTTTATATGTTTGTGTAGTAAAGTTGTTGTTATTGTTGTATGTATGTATGTATGTATGTTTCGTTAATTTCAGTTTAGTTGCGTGTTTTGGTGTGTTTGTGTGTGTTTTAGTGTGTTCCTATGTGCGACTGTCCTTTTTTTACATTATATAGTTTGTGGGTTCTATTTAGTAGATCATATTTGTCTATGTAGTAAAGTTATTGTTGTGTATGTGTGTGTGTGTGGTTATGTCCG
This sequence comes from Doryteuthis pealeii, assembly GCA_023376005.1. Lineage (NCBI taxonomy): Eukaryota > Metazoa > Mollusca > Cephalopoda > Myopsida > Loliginidae > Doryteuthis > Doryteuthis pealeii. Next base: position 1,347,253 of record CM042148.1, read on the forward strand.
ATTTAATTCGAGTTTGCATTTATCTATGAAATGTCTTTCCTTAATTAGGAGTATAGTATAGTCATCAGTTTGGTATATCGGTATCACCTTAAATTTTCCGTGATTACATTCGGGTATATGTTTCGATACGTATAGGCTTTCTATTGTTAGCTAATCTAATATTGCTTTTGTGTAGTGAGATTCTTTTGTTTAGTGATGTTGTGCATCCAATGTATATTTTCTTGCAGTTTGTGTATTCTATTATGTAAATTACATTTTTGAGGTGCAGTCAAGATTTCTATTTATTTTGAATATTGTGCGAGGGTTTTTGAATGTATAGGTTGTTCCTTCTATGATTATGTTACATACCCCACATCTTCTGTTTCCGCATTTTGAGATACCGTGTGTAGTTTGTATCCCAAATTTGGATGAAGTTAATATTTGTTTTAGCTTTTTTGACTGTCTGTTGCTCTTAATTATGTCTGTTGTGTTTGATATGTTTTTAATTTTTTCATTGTTCTTGAGTTGGTGTAGTATATTTGTGAAGTTTTCCGGGTTGTTTTATGTTGAGACATATGCTAAGTATTGTTCGTTGTTATGCTTTTTAGGGGTTCTTAATTGTTCTAATGGTATTTTTTTCGTTAATTCGAATCCCTTGTTAATTAGTGTTATGGGGTAGCCTCTTTAGAGGAGGGTTTTATGTAATTTTGTTGGACGGATTTTTTGGAGGTTTTTATTTGTGACTATGGTGTATATCCTACGTGCAAGTGCGTAAGGGATGGATTTTATGCAGTTTTGGGGGTGGTGGCTTTTGAAATGTAGATATTGTTGTGTGTCTGTGGGTTTATGGTAAATGTCTGTGATAATTTGTCCATTTACATTTTTAATCATGATGTCTAGGAATGGTACTTCCTTTAAGTTGTGTTCTATGGTGAATTTTATTTTTGGGTGTAGGTTTTGCAGTAGTTTGTGTATTTCGGTAATGTCACCCCATGAACATTTCCAGAATATAAAACAGTCATCCAAATATATTTTCCATGATTTAATAAAGTTCATTTTGATATTGTTACCGTATTTCTGTTCTATGTTATCATATAAGTGTTCTTCTAAATATGCTAGGGTTAGGGTGGCATAGGTTGGCGCCATCTTCGTTCCCATAGCAGTTCCTAGTATTTGTATGTAGTTCTTGTTGAATTGAAAAGGGTTGTTGTTTAGGATTAGTTCTATACCGTCAGTGATACATTTTTTGAACCAAGGTGTAATATTTCTGGGTATTTCTCAATCCAAAATGAGATGGCTGTTTTTCCTAATTCATGGGGGATATTGCTATATAAACTGGTAACGTCAAATGTTACATGAGTCTGTCAGGGTCTACTCTTTATGGTATGTAGTTTAGGAATTTAATGTCATCGCTAACGTAACTTTTTATCTTTTTTAGGAATGGTTGTAGTAGGTTGTCTATTAGTTTGCTAATTCTGTTGGTGGGACATGCTGGTCCTGCTACTATAGGTCTAGATTGAAGGTCATTAGGCTTTTGTATTTCTATATATTCTGATTTTGTTTGTCATAATTGTTGTTTTGATTTCTTTCGATTTGTGAATTTTTGGTAATCCATAGAAGTTGCTTGTTTTGAGGGGGAAATCGGTTAGGAAGTCCCTTTCTTTTATGGTTAGTATTTGTTTGTATGTTATGTAGAATTTTGTAATTTTTGATATTATAAGTTTATCTATGTGTGTGCCTATTTGTTTGTAGGTAATATTGTCACTAAGTATCTCTTCGATTTTTGATCTATAATATGTTTTGTTTAGAATTACAATTGCACTTCCCTTGTCAGCTTCTTTTATGACTATGTCATTGTTTTCCTGTAGGTTTTTTAAGGCTTGCTTTCGTTTATGTGAGAGGTTGTTGTGTGTGTTTTTCCTTTCCTGTAGATTGATACTCCAGAGTTTTTCAAAAAATATATTTCGCTTATTTTTTTCTGGAAGAATTTGAATTTTTTTTTCCTAGAGAATCATCTGAATTATTTTTATTTTCGAACTCTTCTATGAGTCTAAATTTTCGTTCAAATTCTTTGAAATCATTTTTTAGTTCCTCTACATTGGGTTTTGGGGTAGGGCAACAGTTTAGAACTAATTTTAGTAAATTAATTTTATTATCGTCTAGTTTGTGTGCTGAGAGGTTAATTATTTTGGGTTTGATTTTGTTTTGTGTATTGTTTATATTAGTCGTTTCGTTTGGTCTATGTTTTCTAAAACAGGTTTTTCTTGTTATTGTCTAGTTGTAACTACTAGGGTGGTTTGTGTGGATTTGTTTATTTCTGTTTCTAGATGTATCACAGATATTACTTATTCTATACGAGATTGTGTGTTTGGATAGGTTGAATTGTCGGTTGTTTGGTGGGTAAGTATATGTTAGGGGGTTGTTTCGTGCTTGTGAGTATGCATGGTGATGAGCGTGTGTATGGGGGTCATGGGTATTTTTGTATAGGGTCGTTTTTATACATGGTGTGTATTGGGCTTAATTTGAATGTTGTGTGTGTTCTCTCGTCTGTATCTATTGTATGGGTGTGTTTGTGTGTAGTAGTGTGTGTTTTGATTGTATCCTCTTTTGTAAGTTTTTTCGTGTGAATGAGAATGTGTGTATGGCTTTAGTTGTGGGTAATACTGGTGTGTGAAGTTGTTGTTTCGTGGGTTTGTTATGTAATGTGCATTTCGGTATACATTTTTAGTGTGTGTTTCTTGTTTTGTTTTTTTTGTTGTTTTTGTTTTCTTCTTTTTTGTTTTTATAGTCCTTATCTTTTGGGGGTAGGTTTCTCAGCCAGGTTGTCTTCTTTTCTAGAATTGTTTTAGATTTCTCCTCCTCTCTCTTGCATTCTGATTCCCATAGTTCAAATAGGAATTGTTCTGTCATTTTAGGACAGAGTTCCTTAATTTTGATCAAGATCTCTTGATCGATTTTTAGATAATTTGTAGTGTAACGTGATGTTTTGTCTTCTTGTAGTTCTATTTGTATATTTGATTTTGCAAGTTTTTTTTTTCTGTTCTTTTGTGTCTTGTGGAGTGGACCTTTCACAGAATTTTCTTGGGATAAAAACATTTTCCCTTTCTATAAATTGCTTATAGATTTTGGCAGTTTCTTTGCTTTTAATAGCATTAAAAAATGCTATTTTCCTTTGGTTTATATATATATAAATATATATTTGGATGAATACCTTTGCCAAGTGTATTAGCGCTATGTGAAATGCAAACAGCCACGTCTAGTATATGAAATCGTCTCGTCGTGTCCATTTCCCTACGATTCTAACCATTACACCACACGCCTCCACCCTACTGCAAATCAGCTGTAAAGCCACTTACCTTTCATCTTGGAAAGCATCCAAGTAATACTGTCAAGACAGGCTGGGTACAAGCGCATAAAGTACTTTTTCAATGGACTCCTACACATGAACACACCAGTGTTGGCCGACCAGAAAAAAACCTGCATATATAAACTCTGTGCTTAGTGTGGGTAACGTTTAGATGACTTGCCAAAGACAAAGACTGCTAGCGACGGATAGCGAAAGAGAGAATCAAAGTTATCTATGCTTTCGGCACGCCTTAGTGATTATGATGATGATGATGATGATGATGATATATATATATATATATATATATATATATATATATATATATATATATATACATATTGCTGTGAGTGAGTGTGTGTGTGTGTGTGTGTGTGTGTATGTGTGTGTGTGTAAAGCGAAAAGCAAATAAAGTAAGCATCTTGAAAAGAATGTATACAAATATTGAAACCGGGAAATAAAAGGAAGTTCATAACAATGAATGTGCGTGAACATATTTTTCTAAAGAATTCGACGACAGCTTACATGGCCAATGAGCTGAAAATACGAACGCAGCCGAAAGAAATCAAAAGAGGAAAAATTATGTTAGTCTTTCCAGTTCTTCAGCATTTTTTTCCTGGAGAATTGTGTGCTAGATTCAGCAGATTGTTGACATGTGTCGAAACCGCACAATCCACCAGTTCTCTTCTTTTATTAATCAATACTAAGTCTGGTCTCCTGGCTGGGGTAGGGTGATCGAAGTCCCAGAGTATTCTATGCGTTATACCGTCAAGACAGGCTGGGTACAAACGCATAAAGTACTTTTTCAATGGACTCCTACACATGAACACACCAGTGTTGGCCGACCAGAAAAAAAACCTGCATATATAAACTCTGTGAATATATGTTCTCAAGAACAGATTCTGGTTTATGCATATACCATTTTTTATATGGTCAAAATAACCTTTCCAACCCAGTCGTTCCTAGCTTTGTATTCCCGTTGTGCTAGTTTGATACATTCGCTTAATACATGGTTTACAGTCTCATCTCTATCACTGCACTGTCTACATTTACTGTTTTGTTGTATATTATCAATTTTTGCTTTGATATAATTTGTTCTTATGGCATTATTTTGTGCAGCAATTATTAGTGATTCATTTTCCCTCTTGTGATTTCCTCTTCTTAACCATGTCCAAACCTTTTTATGTGCAACCTCTTTGATTTGTCGTTTGAAGTATCAATATAATTATTTTTCTTCCCATCTTTGTTTTCTAGTTTTCGTTGTTCATCTATTTGTCCATATATCTGCTGTTGTGGGCTGCCATAAATAATCTTTCTTTGCACTTTTTTGTGTCCTTGGATTGTGGCCTCTACACAGTTCTCTATGTATCTTCTACCTTCCTTTCTTGATACATATAGCCTAAGTCTATAGTGTGCAAAGCCTTCTGCATTGTCATTAATTTTTTTGTCCTTTGGTCAATATGTCTAAGTTCTTCTTTTGTCCATTTTAAGAATGGCCCAGAGTATCTTATAATGAGGACGGTCCAGGTATTTATTTCATTGATAAGATTTCTGCTGTTGAGCTTGGTTTCTAGGAGTTTTCTTGTTCCACTGAGGAATTCTTTTTTTAACTTTTCCTTTCATATCTGTTTGCTTGATATTGTCTGCTTCTAGAATTCCTTAGCATCTGTACCTTTTTTTCTTCATATAATTTTATTGTGTCCTGATTTGGTAGTCATATTCCGTCCATTAATTTTCTTTCCTCTGTTTTATTACTAGCATAGCACATTTTTCGATTCTGAATTCCATCCCTATATCTTGCCTGTATATTCCAATGGTTTGTACCAGGGTTTCTAATTATTTTTCATTTTTTGCAATTTCTTTTTATATCATCCATGGACATAAGGTGGTTTATTATTTCCTAGGAGTTAGTGAATTTGTATCCCCCTGTACATTTTCTAAGTATTTGATCGAGCGGCATCATTGCGATAAAAAATAGTAGTGGTGATAGTGAGTGTCCTTAGAAAATACTTCTGGATTATTAATTCTGAGTATTCTAGCCGATCTTAACAAGGTTGTAGCTTGGTCCTGATTCTTCCTCTGATTTCCAGTTCACATAGATTAACTTTCCACTCGTTTGGAAACCATTCCAAGGGCTGCATTTACTATTGGTACGACCTTTACGTTTTCCTTTTCTTGTTAATCAATACTAGGTCTAGTCTTCCATCTAGGGTAATTCTTAATCGTAAAGTCCCAGAGAATTATATTTATTTTATTCTAAAGAACAGATTCTGGTTTATGCATATAACATTTTGTTGTGACAGAGATGATACAATAAACTGGGTTGGAAAGATGGTCCACTAGGAACTTTGCTAAATTATAATAATAATAATAATAATAATAATAATAATAATAATAATAATAATAATAATAATTATTATTATTATTATTATTATTATTATTATTTCACTTCTTGAGTGTTTTCACATCAACGTTAGTTGGTTGTCTTTCCCCCCTGGAAACTAATTGACAGTAATTAATCTTTGATTTCCCCGGAACTCTTCTGAGTATTCTAGCCGATCATAAGAATGTTGTTGTTTGGATGATTTCGATTCGTCCTTTGATTTTCTATTGATACAGTCTCTCTTTCTAAAATTTCAAACTGTTCAAAGGGCACGATTTACAATTGGTACGACCTTTACCTTAATGTTCCACAGTCTCTTCAATTCTCTGATCAAATGTGAGAATACCCACTCTGCACTCGCACACTCTAGTTGCACAATGTCGATGGTCCTACGTTGTTTTATATGTGCTGGTCAATTCGAAGGGTACGAGCTAGAGACAGGTTCACAAGGATAAAAAACATAACACAAAGTTTGATGATAGAAGGTTAATGGAGGAGGAATGTGTGTCACTTAGTGCAGTTTGTGATGGGGCAAAAGGCACTTAACTATTTGTCGTCAGTTGGCAAAACGTTCTCTTAAGTCGGCTGCTAGAAATACTACAACACTTCCTATCACGTGGGTCTTTACTTATTTTCTACCTACCAACTGCCAACTGGACGAAGTTCTCACTCCAACGGCCGGTTTGCATATATGCAGATTCCACTCCAACACACTCGCCTTGATTTGACCATCAAGAAAGTAGATGCTAACATTTTTTATCACCGTGACTGCAATTTCTCCTAAAATTATAGCGATCACTTTTTTACCAGTCGATGTCCCCAATTTTTGGCCATTAACTTTTTAAGATCCATTTGCTCTTAAAATTCACCTCCTATTATATTTAAGTGGTTTTCACTTCAATGTGGCTGAACATTTTTTATGGCTCTCCTGAAACTTACCTGACTAATACTTTGTCTCCCTACAGACAGACACCCATTCATATACATACGCCTGGACCTAGCACATTCTATTTTCCTTATTTTCCCTTTTGACCGTATTCTCACTTAACCATTGTGTCACACAACTTATTTGTCTAGCTTTTCGTTTTCTTTCATTTTTAGTCTCTGATACGCCGGTATCTTTTCTTCTTGTTAATTAATACTAGGTCAGGTCTCGGAGCTTGGATTAAGTGTTCCATCTGTATCTCAAAGTCACAGTAAATTTTATTAGTCTCATTCTCTTGGACAGATTCCATTGTGTACATATACTATTTAGCTGGATGATGGGAATCTGATTTTTTGTCCATTCCCAGCGGATTATTCCTAATATTGTTCTCCCTTTGTATTAGTTTGATGCATTCGTTTATCAGGCCAATAAACTCGTTTCCTTTTGTTTCCGCACATTCAACATTTACTATTCCGCTGTATCTTATTTGATTTGATATAGTTTATTCTTATGGCATTGTCATCGGTTGCAATTATCAGAAATTTACTTTCTCACTTAGTGTTTCCCCTTATTAGCCATATCCAGGTCATTTAATAAGGAATGTATCCAGTTTTTCGCTTGAAGTATCATATAATGGTTTTTATTCCCATTTCTATTTTCTATTTTTTTGAATTTCAGTTTGTCCATTTGTTGCAATTTATATTCATGACTGCTGAAATTAGTTTTCCTTTGCTCTTTTTAGTGTATTCTTCGAGTGCTCACACCTACACCATATTCAAGGTTGATGAGACCTTTTCCTGATTCTTTTCTTGACACATATATTCTATGTTGTATCTCGGATGTAATACTTTGTGCATAGTCATAAGTTTTATTGTCGTTTGGTCCATCAATTGGAATTAATCTCTGTCCATTTTAAGAATGGTCCTGAGTATCTTACAAGAGGGACAGCCCATGTGTTTATTTTCTTGAGAGATTGTTTATATTTTTCCTTGTTTCTAAAGTGTTTTACACGTTAAATACGAATAGAATACGAATAATCTTTTAAAATATTTGGGCCTTCGATGGGGCCCAAACAGGTACTATCACTCCGGGACAGAGTGAACCTGGGAGTAATGACAACAAAGGTATATTCCATACTCTCTAGATCACCGGAACTGGAGATTCATCATTAGATGTCATACCCGGGATGCATATTTCTGTGATATTTATGCCTCTTCACGAAATACAGACAGCATATTCTAAACACCACCAACAGGGGTTTCCTTGTAATATGAAGTTAATTAGCAGGGACTTCATTAATATCATCACATCTCTTTTAAAAGCCACCTTCCGTTCCCATTAAATTCAATGCTATTTCATATTTTATCAGCAGAATTCATTCTTAGCATAATATCCGTCATAAATTACGGGATTACTTATGGATCGATTCATCTACTTGTCTATGGATTGGAAATGGGGGTGTCAGGAGTATTGATCAGTTCAGACTAAAGGAACATTGATTGACGGAAAGGGTTTTAAAGTAAGCGAGTGATCATAAAAATGGGGAAAAGCCAACAATAGAGAGTGGACACAAGAAATGAGATGCTTGAATCTACCAACTTAATTGTAATATATATTTATTTCTCTAAAATAAATCGCATAATCACACAAAAACAGATTTGTCGATTATGCTGTTGTCATTACTGATTAATATATATATATATATATATATATAATAACATATCATATAATTTGAGGAATGAACACATCGATATAGAACGTTTTTCTTAAATCAACGAAGTTCTCAAATACTTACCAGTTCTCCTTCATCCATTTTACTCGCGTGTTTCATCGATATTATTAAGACAACATTGGTGATTTGTTTGCAAGTTTATTCAAGGGAAATTAATGTCTCATATAAACTTAACAATCATACGAGAAGTGTGTTCAACTTTGAAAATATATATAGCTTAAATATCCAAAACGAATGGATGTCCGACTGAAGCTAGTGCATAATTCAATATATATTGTGGTCTGAGTGTTACACGATTAATACTAATTTATTGCCTCAATTTTACCTACTTATCCTTAAATATATATATGTAATATTGAAAAATTAAAAAAAAAAACAAGTTTATAAACGAATAAAGTTTATTTTGCCTACGCCGCAGTGTTTCGGTCTGTCAATCTTCAAATGTGAGGGAAAATCTATTTAAAATTGTTGACAACAAGAAGCCCAACACAACAAAAACAGTGGCTCGCAGATTTTTATTTTCAACAATAATTTATTTTTTCCTTAAACCAACGAAAGTAATGATGAAGAGTATTTTTCTATAAACGTAAACTATGCACTGTTTGCAATTGGCCCACAGCAAAAACTTTTTGTTTTGCAATCTTGAACATGGATCTGTCATCAGATTTTTGGTGACCGAGAAGTAAAAATCATGTGAAATTTACAGAAGATTGTGCGATGTCTACGGAGAAGCATATTTTTGTCAAAAATGTTTATAAATGTGCTAAACATGGATTTACCATTCTGACCCTGAGACCCTGAAGTGGAAACCCACTGACTCTTCGATATAGAAAAGGTAAAGCCAAATATTTTGTGGTTCATTTATTTGGACTTGTTTGCCATTCTGTATGAGCTAGCACATGAGCCTATCTACAAAACTGGCTCCGGAATATATAATCTTTATTCTAAATCCAATCGCATATGTGTGCATGCGCATGAGCAGGTGACTTATGCGGCTGGCATTTTTTTAAAGCCCCTTCTCTCTCTTTTTCTTATTTAATTATTTTCCTAATCTTGTGAACGTCAAATATTGCATCATCAACGCTGAGTAGAGAAATCGATAATGTTCGATTATAATCTGATTAAGAAACATTTGAATTGGATTTACACACTGGCATTACGTATAATAATAATAATAATAATAATAATAATAATAATAATAATAATAATAATAATAATAATTGGAAGAAAAGAAAATAAACGAAATGATAAATGAAAATATTTTTTTATTCTTAATTTTTAATATTTTTATGCAATGTACAGAATTGGCAGTGGCTTAATTTTCCGATGCTGGCACCTGTTCCAACGGTATTGATTTTATTTCGAACCTTGGGAAAATCTTTTTTTTTATGTTTCTCGCACTCTTTTCCCATGCATGTTCTTATTTAATTCAAACCCTTCATAGACATGGATGTATATATCGTTCTATCACAGCCTGTTCATTAAACAAATATATACCTCAGACTGTTCATTATCTATATATCTCTCTATCAATTCCAACATATTCATTGTCTCACTCCCCCCTCTCTCTCTATATATATTATATATATATATAAACATTGTTTGTTTGTTTACTTCTCATACTGTCGTTCAAAGTCACCATAAGTGGAATATAACTGACTTCAAAACAAACGAAAAATCTGGGAAACCAGCTGGTGTAATGGTTAGAGTCCCCGCCTGTCAGCTTGACAGTCAGAGTTCGAATCACACACAAAGCAGTCTTCCTGTCTATATCTCTGCTGTTGAGGCCTAATAGGCTGAAATTTACATACAGAGATTGATTTTTTTCGATTTGTTTAGCCTTACATTTGAATAGGTATGCTCGCCTAATTCGTTAATTATCAATTAATTAATTTTCAAAATTAGGTACGACTTCAATTAAGCACATATTCTCCCATATATATATATATATATATATATATATATATATATATATATATAAAGTTAAACCTAATGAGTCAGATATACCTACTAACAGTTTCGCTTAGTGCTCTTCAGGGCTAAGATCTGATATATATATATATATATATATATATATATTATATATGGTATTTGTGGAAAAGGTGACTTACCGGTGAAAATTGTCACAATGGTTAGTTGATGCAAGTTTCACAATGATAAGACAGCGATATAACAAATATAATACGTGAGTACAATATAAGTAATTCAATTATCTATTATTTTTTAATAATAATAATTAGACCATTGAAATGGTATAAATACACCTGCATATGTGTGTATACACATACACATTCTGTTAACTTTAATAAAATACATAACTTTAGGCATATATTAGCAAAATCACGTTTAATCGCACCAGGCTCTATAATCATATTGGCAGTCCTCATTATTATCATACACCATTAAAATAATAGCACAAATCGTATTTCTAACAATGTTTATATTTTAATCCTTCGGGAAAATGCAACTTCCGCACATTTTGTATTTCAAGCCAGCGTTCATTGACTACAGATCTATAACCAACCATCATCTCAAAAAATACACACGTGCAATCGACTGCAATTAATCAATAACTTGATTAACCCAGTGGATTTAACCCTGAAGATCCTTATGGTGAAACTCGAGTAGGTCATTACTGTGTACCATTATTATAATATATATATATGTGTATGTGTGTGTGCGTGTGCGCGTGTGCGTGTATGAATGCCCCCTAAATATATACATATACTGATTCATTATACATATAGTATAGTTCATTATACATATAGTATAACGCTAGACGTGGGGGTTGATTTTTGCTGAGTTGGGTCCCCCCACCTACCGCTATATCCCCACTTTACCACACCGATAGATTACCCCAGGTGTGTTACTCATCTGCTGAGCTGTCGAGGACCGGTATCGAAACCTGAATCTTGTGATTCCTAATGCACTAGCAACTGAGTTAAACTGATATATATATATATATATATATATATATATATATATATATATATATATATGAGTATGAAAAGGTGGAATGAAAACATCACACAATGCTGTTAAAGAGAAAACAATTTATAATATAATCATAGCTGATACTGATCAATATTTCGATTTTACAAAAATCATCATCAGAGCTCATTCACTTCGTAGTTGTTTGGGTCGGAGAAGAATGTCAAATCAGTTCACAAACAAAAAAACCTAATACTGCAAAAAAAAAAAAGAACGAAAGTTGTTACATTATTCACCAATGTGGGAATTCGCGCCATATATACGTCGGTCATGTCGCTATGTATACCTTTTTGTCGGCAAAACTATCCAAATGTAGCGGATTTTGAGATGTTGGCAACAATACGAATCAATTTAAACGGAAGGGGATGGGTATTAAAAAATGTGACGGTTGGAATTCAAAAGATTTTTAGAAAAGGAATTTTTTACAATTAATTATTTTTTATTATTTTTATTTTTAATTTTAAGTTCTGTATTTCATAAATGATTAAATATTTACTATATTTTGTTTTTATATATAAAGTAAAAAACAAAAGTTATGGGCGGAATTAGTTATTATTTTAGAAAAGGAATTTTTTTACGATTAATTAATTAATCGTAAAAAAATTCCTTTTCTAAAATAATAACTAATTCCGCCCATAACTTTTTTTTGTACTTTATATATAAAAACAAAATATAGTAAATATCTAATATTTAAATATTTAGTGAATGAGCTCTGATGATGATTTTTGTAAAATCGAAATATTGATCAGTATCAGCTATGATTATATTATAAATTGTTTTCTCTTTAACAGCATTGTGTGATGTTTTCATTCCACCTTTTCATACTCATATTGTCGGATTCATTTCCTTTCTTTTAACTTATATATATATATATATTATATATATATATATATATATATATATATATATATATATATATATATATATAATATATATATATATATATAATATATATATATATATATATATATATATATATATGCATGTTTTAACATTGTTTCCTGGGATAATAAGCTCAGGTTGAGCACTTGCGGTGACAGATTCGGATTATGTAATAAATCTATTATAATAAATATTTATATTAATATATAAGTAATTCTTTAAATGTCATACCCTCTTAAAGTTACGGTCAGTCTAAAATTATTGATAAAGGAAAAATAACACTTTACCTCTTATAGTTTAAATAGTTTATTTTAATCTATTTCATCTATTTTAATTTAAAAACTATAAAATATAGTTTTCTAAAATCATTCATCAATTTAAATCTGAATAAATAACCTATACATTTTTAATTAATAGGTCTTTTATTTTACAACTGAAAATAATTGACTGAAAATAGTTGACTGTTTTTATCTTAAATTCAAATATAACTTAAGTTACATATAAATCAGAAATGAAACAGACAATATTAGCTACAATAAACAATTCAAACCATTTCTCAACAGAACTTCACAAAGGTAAACTATCTATTTAATTATTTTCAGTTTTGATCTTTAATGTTTTAAATTTCCTATTATCATCTCTAATATTCTTCATATATATTAAGAGGAAGAAACATTCATAGCAGACAGACGCCAAAAAGACAGCCAGTTTCATCTAGCAGATCCAAATATTATCAACGGCAACTTCGGCATTTCGATTAGAATCACTAACGGACAGCTCAAGATAACGGAGCTTACTATCAGGCGTGCATTGTAGGATCTCATCAGATAAAAAATTGCCTTTAACTTAAAGATGATTCACAAAAACCTAAAGTAGCAGGTCGATTATGTCGAATTTAATTTAAGCCTCATACATCGCCTCATTGGTATCCTATGAATCAAGTCAAGAGGGAAATCAACGGGCGGCCCCACAACATGAAGAACCCGATAAAGACGGATATCATGGACGTGTTGACAAACGGTCTAACATCTAACCCTTGAGGGTTTGGGAAACAAGAAAAATCCACAAAGCTTTACAATTTGCTTTGACAAAAACTACGGATCAAAAGAAGTTGAGAGTTACCACTGTATATTCAACTAAATGAAATGTAGACATGTCAGCATTTAGACCGGTTGGCAGTATAAACGTGTCATATCGAGACGTGCCAGTAATCTAGATCTCTATACCTATTAGCAGCCTAGCTATCTAGACGTGTCAGGACTTACATGTGTTCGAAGTATAAACGTCTTGAAATAATTGCATTACAACGGTAATTTGAGCACATGTCATCATTAAAATGATAAGATATATGAAATATGAATACTTCTTTTGATCCTACTTTGTATGTAAAATAATATACGCGTTTCATATGTCTCTGACAGAATTTTCTTGGTTACCTTGATAACTTTTCACTATTCCTGTGTATTCATATTTAGGGATTTAAAAAGGTCGAATATGATCAAACAATAATATGGAACTGTTTAATATTCTATTGATTCTAGTTCCTTATATATCAAAAGTTTTGCGAAACTTGCTCAATACATATGGATTTTTTTATGCAATCGGCTTTTTTCTAAAATCATATAAGACACATTATATCTCATTGAATTTTTAACGGATTTTCCACTTGTATATATTAATCATTAAGTAAAAACAAATGTGGATTACTACAGTTTCCAGTAAACAACGAAATAAAGTAGATGAGAATTATAAGTAAAGGTTACGAGTATATGGCAGACTTACTGACTGTGTATTCTTCAATATAACTTGTTAAATTTGTATATTTTGGATAAATGTTTTTAAAAAAGAAAAAATACAAGGTATTCGAAAAAAGGTAGGAAAAGAGTAGGATCTGCCGAAATATCGTCTGCTTTTCATTTTAAAAACGAATTAAAATTCATTAAACCGATTATTTAAGGTCAATTTTTTGTCCAAGTCGAAAAAGTAACATAATGAGCATCAGCAAAAAAGCAAAATAATATTAAACATGTAATTTATTTTTGATACATTTAAAACAATGTTTTCGGTCAATTTCGATCAAGATGCCTGCCAAGACGCTACTTAAAATCCATTTTTACAAAATAAATTGTAACTTTTGCGATTGAAAAAAATTCACACAGGATTGTCCAATTAGACACATAGCCTAGTAGATAGATAAGGAGTTAGGTTAAGACAGTTCTAAATGACAGTTATCTCTAGACTGTAGGTTCAATCCTGGTCAGGGGCAGCAGTAACATAGAATAATAATTAACATAGCTTAACACCTGTACCCCAGCTATGGTTAGAGGAATGAGAACAGGATATAGGGTTAGGTTCAAAGTTCCGTGATGGCTCCCATTTACAAGAAGGTTCCTGTGTCCGACAAGAAATACCTGAAGAAGGCCGGAGGGGACATCGGCCGAAACGCTGTACAGATAACAATGAAGACGAGGACAATAGTCTGAATAATACAAATAATGGGAATCTTTGCAGAGTTCCGTCCTGGCCTCCTGCCTCAAAAACTGCTAGCCGCAGACTGCTGAAAAAAAAACACCAGCTACGATTGAAGTCCGTAGCCGAAGCGGTATCACTTGAAAAAAAGAAAAAAAACTACTTAGGGCGTTTTTCCTGAAAATCCAACCCCAACTCCATCTAGTTAAAATTAAGTTTTATTACAAAATTTGTGGTTCTGTTTTTCTTGGGTCACCCAAATTATTTATTTATTTTCCTTTAAACTAACCCTAAACCCCAACCCCAACCCTAGCCCTAAACTCTAGCTATTTTTACACCGCTTCGGCTACGGACTTCAATCGTAGCTGGTGTTTTTTTTTCAGCAGTCACTGGCTAGCAGTTTTTGAGGCAGGATTCCAGGACAGAACTCCGCAAATATTACCTAAATAATACTCCCAAAAAATATTTTTTAGTTTTTATGTTCATTTTATTTTTCGATTTTCGGTACTTATTTACTACTCGAGCAGATTCTTTAAAAAAAATGGTACTCTTCGCGAAGAACCGTCTCGCTTGCTGCCTCAAAAAAGCTAGCCGGTGGCTGCTGAAAAAAACACTAGTTACGATTGAAGTCCGTCGACGAAGCGGTGTCACTTGCAAAAAACAAATAACAAAACAAAAGAAAACCCCAACCAACTAAGGGCATTTTTCCCGAAAACCCAACCCCAATCCTAAACTCTAACCCCACCCCTGGTTAAAATGAACAGTTTTATTACAAAATGTCTGGGTTCAGTTTTTTCTGGGTTAGAAAAAACAGAGCCCAAATTATTTATTTTCCCATTAAACTAACCCTAAACACCAACCCCAACCTCAAACCCAAACCCTAACCCGAGTTTTTTTTCATTCAAGTAACACCGCTTCGGCTACGGACTTCAATCGTAGCTGGTGTTCTTTTTCTTTTTTTCTTTTACAGCAGCCACCGGCAAGCATTTTTTGAGGCAGGGGACCGGGATGGTTCTCCGCGAAGTGTACCAAAAAAACCTTTTTTCTTCTATTCACACCTTCTGACTTTAGTGTTTTTATTTATGCAGAAAATAGTATCAATCACATATATACACAGCGATATTTTGCACCCCAAACTTGAAAAAAATCAGAAAATTTTAAAATAAATAAAATTAATTCATTTCTAAATTAACACTGAAAATTTAATTATAATCGAATATTTCCCTGAGTTTTGGTACATTTTTTTTCAAATGTCAGAGTCAGAGTTGTATTAAAAAAAAACGAATTGACCTAGTTAAAATTGAAATAGACATTAGTTTTATTGGGTCGGGTTTTGCTCTTCAGTCGCTTATAGAAAGGGAAAGAGGGTTATGTATAATCTAAGATAAGCGAAGGCAGTGCGGCTGCCTGCTGCTTTTACATGTCACTCCCCTTCACTGCCAGTGAAGGGCAGTGAGTTGCCCTATAGAGAGTAAAAAGGGGAGGATGTATAATGTAAAGACTAAGTAGGGTTAAGATTTGACTTAATTGCAAATTACGACTAATTAAACCAATTAGAGTGGATTTTTTCCAAACATTAAGTAGTCCTAAAACTAAGGAATAATTAAAGACAAATTTCGTGTGATCAAGGTCACCAACAAAAAGACTTAAGACATTAAAAGCTGAAAATCTCAGCTTTAGTATAATAATAGATGTGTGTGTGCGTGTGTGTGTATCTGAGTGTATGTGTGTGTGTGTGCGTGTGTGTGGAATTCAAACCTTAAATGAGTAGCCACTTCATTGTCTATGACAGTCTGTATGTGTTTGTATGCATGTGTACAATTGTACTTACCTGAGTGATTATTTTAATCCCTAGCCAAACCAAAATTGATATAGTCTTGGCTACAGATTACCTGGCAGGTTCATTAAAAAAAAACACGATTTCTCTCATTGAGCGGTAAGGTGAGTGATGATCTCAGTGCATTGTGGACAGAAGATGGCAAGGCAAAAAAATATCGCCATGACACATAGACTAATAATTCATCTGGTCCAGGAGAGGTTTTAAGTTTAAGCAACACTAAAAAAATTTTACACACATGCACTATATATATATATTATATATATATATATATATATATATATATATATATTGAATATTCAAAATTAAGAAAAACAAAATATTCCAAAAATACTTTTATCTATACATGATAAAGTCAACGTTAAAACGTTTCGGTTTATGATAAAACCTTCCTCGCGACTCCTAGGATGAGTAAAGTGTTGTCGAAATAGTGTTGGAATTATTTTCAAAATGAAAAGTAGAGATGAGAAATTATTAACGAAAATCTTCTTTTTATCGACAGCAGTGTTTTTCTTTTATGTGACGTGATTGGTATTCGACAGAATATTTGAAATTTAACATATTTACCTAAACATTTTTAGTATGCAAAATCAAAAAGAGGAAAGAAGTAGGAAACAAAGAGAAAAGAAAAACTTACTACTTCATACTTGATTACGTTTAGGTTTACAACTCATAATTGTTACATATATGTTCATTACAATAATCTACATTTTTATTGTTTAATTTTATATATATATACGCACAAAGCGTGAAACAATGTAAGATTAAACACTAAGTATGTCAATAAAAATTGAGCACCTAACATTTTTATAAACAGTTAATCTTATTCTAATTGAATATTTATCATTGCTAATGAAACATACAATCAAAACAGTATTTATTACCAAGTACTATTGAAACTCTATAACCAAAAATATAAATATGTATGTAAATATATACATATATATCCTGATAATTAGGACATTTCCATGTGTAGTTGAACTGTAGTTATATAGGTATGAGGTAGGTAGAAGGATGGTGAACAAGAAATAAAAACTCAAAACAAAACTAAGAGTTGAAACGTTTCGTCCGAATTTATACGGACACCCTCAGTCAAATGATTTTTATTGAAAGCAAAATTTCGTGCGAGTACAAGTGAAATTGGTGAGGGGGTGAGTTAGTAGCGGAAATGAGGGGAGGGAGGTTAGGGGCAGACATGAATGAAGTGAGGGTAGTATACAGTGAGAGCTCAATGTGCCCAGTGCCAGTGAGTCGAAGGACAGAGCAATATATTCAATAAATGAAGGAAAAAAACTTTGCTTCATTGCAAAAATCTATTTCAACTACATTACTACGGCATCTATTTTTTATATGCTTTGTTATATTTCAACTCGCAAACTAATTTTGTCTATCAACCCACACAATTAATCACCTAACATCTACCCTATCGCTCACCTAGCCACCCTCACTTCATTAAAATGTCCTAGCCCCGGCCATCCTACCCTCCTAAACTAAGACAACCCCTCCAAAAGTTGAGAGATTTAAACCATTGTTTCCTGTGAATTTTTTTCAGTAATAACTATGATTTTGTTCATGCCTGAAGATGCCGTAGTAAGCGGTTGAAATAGATTACAGGACAAGGTCAATTCCATAGAGGAATACAACATGATTGAATTCAGTGTTTTATTTAACTCTACATCACTTGACAAACCAAATTTGAAGACTCCAATTTTTCCTTTATTTATTCATAACTGGGCTTTGGGAGATAATATCAATGCCTTTCTCAAGGGTATTAGCACAAAAGTGAACACAATCAGCTTCGTATTTGAACTTGCGTCCACAATGATAACCGTTAACGGGGCCGGTGCTAGGGTCTCATACCCAGCACCTATGATACATCTGATCCTAATCTATGATACTGTATGATACATGTGAATTTTATAAAGAATAATGGATCGCACAACGAGAAAATCAAACATCGTCGTATTGAAATTACTACCCCAAATGATTCAATTAGTTAAACAATCGATTGATATTATCTAAGTTTGAAAAAAGGGCCGCTTACAAGAATTGAACAATTGGGTTGACGAAAAGGAGAATCACAATCTTGCAAATTTTAAGAAACCTAATAAGTATGTATCAATTAATTGTTCATCGCAGACTGACAGCCATTGATGGCCGCAAGGTAAGGAACTTGGCAGACGAAAATTCTGTTGCGTGTCGATCCCGGTTAGAGGTAGCTATTAAAATGTCGAGCCGCACTGATGAGAAATAAACTTCGAAACACGTATCTGTTGATTACTGATATATACGCCTCCCACTCTCATGGTAGAGCACTGTGGGGTGCATTAATTGAAATTTCACTGTTTGGCGTAAGCCGTTACTCGCCTGCCGCTGTTTACAGATTTGAGTTCTCTGGTGATTGTAAAACCATACCCCCGAAAGTATGTATTAATTAATTGTTCACCCCAGACTGACAGCTGCTGAGGGCCGCAAGGGTAAGGAACTTGGTAGACAAAAATTCTGTCGCGTTTTGATCCCGGCTAGAGGTAGCTGTTAAAAAATCGAGCCGCGTTGATTAGAAGTAATTTTCGAAACACGTGTCTGTGGATGACATATATATATATATATATATATATATATATATATATATATATATATATATATATATATGTGTGTGTGTGTGTGTGTGTGTGTGTGAAAATGGAAAAGGAATTGAATCCGACAATATGAGGAAAAAATGAGTAAAGAAAAGAAATATAGATGGATAAAATGAATGTAATCGATATCACATTAATCGATATCCCTTTTTTTCCCAACGAACTTTTTCATTCAAAATAAATGTTCACTCTGATGAAGGTCGATTCTTCTATGTGTGTGAAATATTTTCACACACATAAACTGACCGAAACACATGTGTAAATGATATCGATTAATGTGATATCGATTAAATTCATTTTATCCATCTACATTTCTTTTCTTTACTCATTTTTCCTCATGCACTATTCACTTTTTTGAGTCTTATTTTACAGTTGGATTGTATTACAAATAATTTTGATATTTTATATACACTTTTTATATAATTATACACTTTTTAAATAATTTACATCAGACTTTTTTGAGTCTTATTTTATAACTATAATGCTTCTGATTATTTTTAAAATTAAAAATAAAATTCATTTCATTTTTAAATAAAATTCATTTTATTTTTAATATAGAGAGCGCATTTTTTGATTAATTCCAACTTTTGACTAGCAGCGTTCTGTTTTTGCTAACGGTCATTTTTACCGTCTTATTTTTGTTGATGACCGATCCACGTGCGGTCGATGCATGATATTGCGAGGGTCCTCACATCAGTGAGGTAGGGCCGGTGTTGCTTTTTAAACCGTCGAGAGGAACGCCTCGAAACGGTTTGCACATTCTCTCCTGATGAGCCCATGAATTTGTAAACATCCTTTGTTTTTTCAATATATCATATTCATATATATATATATATATATATATATATATATATATATATATATATATATATATATATATATATATATATTACTAGTTGCCTTTTGAAACGTAATTGTTTGGTTGATAGTGTTATATATTAGACCAATTCCAAACAGGAAGAAGATAACAATAATGATGAAAGGTCATACATTCCTGCAACTGGGTTTGAAATGAGAGAAGGTATAACCATATCAACACAACTTTAACAACAGAAATATGCCAACAGTACAACATGGCTATTAAAAGATGAAACGGAGAAAGATTTCCCTAATATTATTGCTAATATGATGTGCTATATTCATACGTAATTATGCACATAATTTGAATAGTGCATGTATATCTAAGTTAGAGAGACATAAAATCAAAGACACTTGGTTACTGACAGTTTCTCGTTTATATGAGTTTTGAGAATCGAATTGGCGAGGAATTGTCAGTAACCAAACGCCATGGATTTCATGCTCTAGCTTACCCTAACTTAGATATTTATGTTTTAATGATACACTTACAATTAAGGAGTTTGTTGTTTAGATTTTTGTTGGACATGCAGCTAAATTTAAAGATTTATAGCATTTGTACATATAATATGTACAAATATTTTAAATAATAAAGATACGTAGAAATGTTATTATAGTTGATAACATTGTTTTTTATGATATTACATTGATTATAATTATATTACAGTAGTTTTCAAAGTAAAAAAAAGCATTTGAATGTTTTCAATTTATGTCATTGTAAATTGAAGAAATAATTGTGTAGGCTAGTATTGTTAACATTTTTTGGTGGGAGTATTATACTCACTATGTGATAAAAACAGATTTTGGTGACTGATAATAAATAGTCGTTCATTACACAAAATAGTTCAAAACTTAAGATGAGTACTCTTTTGGACTTAAGCATATTCATGTTTTTGGCTACGGTTTCAATGCTTAATTCTATGTGCATATTTGCGTGTGGTCTGTGTATGCTTGTGTGTGTGTATGTGTATGTGTGTGTGTGAGTGTGGGAAAGAGTGAGAGAGACAGACAGAGACAAAGACAGAGACACACAAACAGAGAGAGAGAGAGAGAGAGAGAGAGAGAGAGAGAGAGAGAGAGAGAGAGAGAGAGAGAGAGAGAGAGAGAGAGAGAGAGAGAGAGAACAGCGTAATAGATAACTTTGCAGATATGTGGCTGGTGTAATTGGAGCTTCGGTCAATGAAACATGCACTGCGGAATTAATCAGAGGAGAACAAAGAGAAAACGAAAGAATTGATCCTCATTTGAAGAAAGAAGATGAAAAAAATACTGTTTCAACACCGCGGGTACCCAAAATCGCGATTCCACAAAACGAGTTTTTCATCTATTGTACGTGGATCGATTTTGCTCGAATCTCGCTTTTATCTGATCTGATGATAACATATCTTATCTGACACACGGGCTTGGCAAACGATCAGGCGTTCGAAGAAATCAAGCCCCACAGCCAGCATTAGATACGAGTATTTTGCTATGGATGCTTGAATCACTTCATACACATCTACGAACATCGCACATATATTTGCCAACATAGAAATATGTACATTATTGAAGGTATATTGAAAAGTATAAATTTGAACACTGGTATGGAAATATATATAAGGGTACACTCGATATATATATATATATATATATATATATATATATATATATATATATAAATTGATAATTTTGAATCATATTACCACGACCAGACAACTCGGCAAACACCATTTGCGACATCTGGAGCACTGGACAGCTGTTTCGACCTCCTTTGGTCTCATCAGCAGTGCATACCACAATCTCCACCACTAGAGATTGAACCAGTGGACCACAGCGTGAAGAGCGGGGACTTAACACACAGGGCCACCAGCCCATGCCACAAACGGAGAATGCCAAATCATCTAGTCAATGGTAATATTAATTCGCATTTGAATTAATATATACCTACTTCGCATTTGAATTAATATATACCTACTTCTTTTTAGTGTGAGCTCTTTTTCTTTTATAGGATCTAATGATGTTCGCTGTAATGTATTTCGCTAGCGTATCTCCTTGTAGGACTTCACCGACAATGTCAAAGAAGTTCGTGTTGCAATTGCTTCTGTGTTTAGGTAACACATTTTGGTAACGCATCTTTATGGCGGTAACTGTTTCTTAAGAGAGGCCATAGCTTGTAGTATTTGTTTCATTTGCTTTCTGTGTATGGAGTCAAATGTCTTGGAGAAATATACAAGCCGCAGTTGCCTCAATATTCATTGCTCCATCCCCTTCTACGTTTCGACAAATAGTCAGGATCTGAGAAGTTGTGGATCGATTTCTGTTGAATCTGTTTTGATTCTTTCTAGGGATTTCCACTATTTCAGGTCTGATGCGAATAAGAAGGGGATTATATATCGTAGGTGCTATAACAGTTATGCAGTAGTAGTTCTTAGCAATTCCTAGGTTTCCTTTTTTTAGAATATGAGGATACAACCCTTCTTCCATTTTTCTATTGTATTTTATTTGTATACTACATTGCATAATCTAATATATATATATATATATATATATATATATATATATATATATATATATATATATCTTCATACAATGACTGCTATTTACACAGTAGCATTGCAACCAACAAAGCCTTCTCAGATGATGATTCTGGGTTCAGGCATGGTTTCGGGTCCACAATGAAAGCGCGATGCTCACCAGTCCAATTCATGGCAGCAACTGAAAAAGAAACGAAAAACAATGGCACTATAAAGAAACAAAACAAAATGGCATTATATGAAAAAAAATGCCATTATATGTACTTTTCGAAAATAAAAACACTTTTTTGTTTCTTTACTTCATTTGCATTTTATTAAACCTACAAATGTATCAGATCATTTTGCCTGACCCTGTATATATATATTGACTAAAATTGACTAAAAATGTGGTACAGATTGATTGATCCAGGTTCGATAGCTAAAAAAGAAAGAAACGTGAAGAAACGTGAAGAAACATAAAAAGGAGAAATAAGCGTGAACACTTAAAGAAAAATATTTAACTGTATCATTTTAAGATATGGAATACACGCCCCAATAGATTTCTCAAACATAGACAGAACTTCATAGATAACATTATTATTATATCTGCGTATTTATCATTTGTTACCAATGTGTTCTGCTAAGATTCAAAGGTGTCCATTTAACTGAAGAACAAGAGATCCAAATGATCAGAGATCCTTCCATTTTACATGATCGTTTTCTTCTAAGCATCAGTGAATCTTCTTTGAATAAGTGTTTCTAGTTGCAGACCCTTGTGAAATGCAGAGAAATATTATAAGAGAAAGAACATATCTAACCGTTCCAATCCGTCGTTTATATATATATATATATATATATATATATATATATATATATATATATATATATATATAGCACAGCCCCCAAGTTCAACTTACAATAATTTTTAGATTTAGTTAAGAAGCAACTTGTAGTCAACCCTACATTACATAAGATTTTTAACAAGAACAATTTAACAATTAATTTGCACAGAGAATATAGAAAGGATTATTAAGAAACACTAATGAAATAATAAATAACCACACACAAAGAAGAAATACCAAAACGTATAGACAGAAACCATGCAACTTTTGAAGCCCTACAATGTGCCTCATGAAGGGTAGATTCTCAGTAACATCTACCCAAAAGCCAGATCTAAATACCTCGTGGGATACACAAAGTCAGAGTTTAAAATTATATTTACAAATCATAAACACTTATTTTTTAATATTAAGCTTATAAAAGCCAAAAATATATCTAGTTTTAATTAGGCTTTAAAGGATAAAAACAACACCAATTATTGAAGTGAATATCTAACAAAAATCAAACCTATACAGAACTCTAAATGATCCATTTGTCCTATGTCTACACGAAAAAATAGCTATTATTAGATTCCCCGATAGGAAAATTCTTTTGAATCAATAGGGAATTATATCATTATAACTACACTATTAAATTCAACCTAAATCCAATAGATATTTTTTGAATAGATCCCAGTCTGTTCAGCGTTCGCTGAGGGATCACAAGGTTCCGGGTTTGATACCGATCTTCGCCAACTCAGCGTATGAGTAGCACAGGGACTGCGTTGTAAAATGAGGAGCTGATGGTAGATGTGGCACTCCACCTCAGACGCTAAAACAATTTTCTTTGCCTATCGGTAGTGAAAAAAGGATAGACTTCCTCACTCTCTGGCTGATACCGACATTAGACCACCCCGTCGACTTTACTTATATTTTTATTAATTTTAAATAGGAATGACACTGGAATAGAACAGTGAAGCACTATATATTAGTAATATTAAATTCCTAAAATGTAATTAACATTAAATTTTAACTATTTTCAATAAATATTATTTATAATTAGAATTAAGTTAAAAACAATACATATATAAGAACTAAGAAATAAATAAACAAATAGAATATGCTGAACGTGGCAACAGAGAAAGTATCTGAACTAACATAGCGTCAACAGTATTATCGGAAAATACGTTTATCTCAGGTTAACTTAGCAGTGTCATGAATATGAAAGGGTCATGATGAAAACATATAGATCAAAACTGTGGTGGACCCGTAATTTTTCCACTATATATATATATATATATATATATATATATATATATATGTGTGTGTGTGTGTGTGTGTGTGTGTGTATGCGCGCGCATGTGTGTGTGTGTCTAATCTAGTTATATTTATAAATGAAGAGATCTCAACATCAGCGATATATGATATGTAGATCTTAGTTGCTATAAAGTAGTAAATGACATTTTGTATGATGATCGCATGGCCAAGAAACTGAGAGTCACCGAGTGCTTGAATCTGACACACACATACACACACACACACACACACACATATATATATATATATATGTATGTGTGTGTGTGTGTGTGTGTGTGTGTGTGTGTGTGTCTGTGTACGTTGAAAATGGAAGCGAATCCGACGGTATGTTGAAATGAAAAATAAAGGAATGAAAATGTTGAAAGGATAGAATAAGATTTAATAATATATATATATATATATATAATATATATATATATATATATGCGACGGTAATTCAATACATAGGGTTAAATGTTTAAAAGAAACACTGCATTGTTCGCAATTGGTTTATCGACAGTGGGTAATTTGCATATGCGGCTTCCTTAAACTATAAACCGACTGGCGTCTGCCTTTTCGTGCTCTTTTGTTCCCTTTCGCTAGTTGTACGAAGATTGTTTGCGTTCGGTCCAATACTGCTTTCATTTATCGTTGGCATGGAGGCAGCGAGTTAGCATAGAAACCCGTTACTTTTTACAACCTCTAAAGCAATTTATACCTTTCAGGGCAGTTTAAGCGAAAAATGGCGACAATTAGAGCAGCTAAACAATGGTGTATAACCAGGTTGAAAAATATCACTACATTTGAAAACTGACGGCAGAACTTGTACTACGTTCTGACCCTAAATCGGAACATTTCGCCCTTCTTGGTACCATAAGCTAAGTTGTTCAAAATACCCCCTCCCCAACCGGGGACTCGCGTGAAGTCCCAGAAGCACAGATGCGAACAGCGGTACAAAAGGCTATCCACTTGGAGTTGATGATAGGGCAGATTGCCATCTTCTATTCTGACTATATCAAGGAATACTAGCGTCAAGAAATCAACTTCGATACTATTTGGTAGGCAATCCGCACGCACTGCGATTTCCTGTCCACTGGCATCTATTTGTAGACTTCTCTAAATTTAAAATGACGAAGCCCTTGGGATTCATACCAACGCCTCATAGCCTTTATTGAGGATAATCTTTAATGTGCTAGTGGCCATATATCACACCATACAATTGGTTCATAAACCAATTGCGAACAATGCAGTGTTTCTGTTAAAGATTTACCCTTATGTATTGAATTACCGCCGCATATATATATATATATATATATATATATATATATATATATATATATATATGTGTGTGTGTGTGTGTGTGTGTGTGTGTGTTGTGTTCAGATCCAAGCATTTGGTGACTCTCAGTTTCTTGGCTATGCGATCATCAAACTTAGCGGTTTTACCATAATAAATACTGTTGCAAGTAAAGTGTTTACATATAAAGGATTTGCATTTGGGTTTCATAAAAGTTTCAGATTTACCGGTTATAAGGCTGAACGTAACATCCAGAATATTTAGGATTTTAATGTTCAATTGAATGTCAACCGATAGTCCCCTTTCTTTCAGTGTCCGAAAGATGAATTTTCTTATCCGATCGCATTTATATCCAGAAGAACCTTTTACCAACATCAAACCATCATCTCTATAAATGTCAATATCATTGATGTCTAATTTTGTTGTTAGATTATATAATATTAATAGCCCAATTAGATCAGACATTTGAGAAAAATCAAGGGCACCCATTGCTACATGAAAACCTGTGTTATTGTGAGTCTCCGCTTAAAATTTGACTTTGTATAACATCCTGTCAGTAGCAGTGGTGTTGGGTAAATACATACAATATAGATACTATGACAGATGGCGATTCTTTAAGTTTGTGTTATTTACAAATGTCATTAAAATTTGGGTCCAAATTATTACTCAAAAATTTAGTGTTTAAAAATTGACCTTGTATCGCTTCCTGTCCGTGGCCTGTGTTGGGTCCTTGGAGAGAAAATGAAGACTGTAAAGTAACCCTAAACCAAATTAAACCACGAATGAAATTACTTGACACGGAGGTTCGTCAGCTTAAATAGGATCCACACATCATTTCGGTTGATATATTCTTTAGTCCTTATCTGAACTTTTATCCAGGAAAAATGCATCTTTCCATGAAGTTTCAACTTTTTTCTTTTGGTTTTATTATTCTTTAGATGAGGTATGGTGAACTGATAGATCAAAATATTGCATTAAAATAATAATGATAAATAAGATAGATGTGTCTAATTATCTAAATAAAATCTGATGATTATGTTTTGTGCCATAGTCATAGAAAACATCTCCCACTTCCACTTTGTACCGGAGCTTTTTGGGTCCTATCTATGGTTCAAATAGATATGTCTGAAAATATTCATATTTTATAGGACCGTGAGAAAGTCCATAAAAGCCATTTACCTAATAATTATAGATATGAACGTACAATGATCACGATTCTTTAAAATTTTGGCATGAATTAAATCTAGATGGGTTAACATACCGTTAAAATCAATCAATTAAACAGATTATTTCTATTAAGAATAATTAAATGAATCTATAATTGTTCAGTAACAGTTAGTATTATTAGTTGCATGAAACCATATAATTGTGTACAAACTAGTGAAATAAAAACAATTACTTGAAACCCTATAATTTGTATGTTATTTTTTATTAATAAAGAAATACCTGATATCTTATAACTGAGTACAATCACCAGTCTAACATTTTATAGAAAACAGATTGGTTCAGTTCTTCTCTTGCCGTCTGTTTTATTCCAATTTTCTTCAAGATTGAATTTCTTCAAATATTACCGTATATACTCGTGTATTGCACGATTCTTGTAATGAACAAGCTCTAATTTTTAGCCAATAAAACATGTTTCTATCATATATTGCGTGTGATGGATGGGGGATCTAATTTGTGTTCAAAAGTGCATATCGTATTATGAACGATACATTGTTTTTAAGAAGAAAATTATTTTTAAAAAGTCGTTAATTACACGAGTATATACGATAAGTTCAAATTTTCCGTTGGATTTTTGTCTATTTGAATATTACCTCGTTTTTTTTCTTGTTTTTATTTTAGTTATGATTATTATACTTCTAATCACATCTATTTCGTAAAAAACAACAATTTATATTTTGTAAAAAAAATTAATAAAAATGGTAATTCCTTTCGTAGATTCACACAATCTCTATTATGAGAAAATTTTGCCGGTAATATATTCCATTATTTCTTTTTTGTAATATGAAGAATAAAAAAGCGAAACACATAGATACTATGAAGCATTGTTAACATTTATTGAAGAGATTTCGCCGATTAGCACCCAAAGTATCTATGGAGGGCAACGAAAAATCGAATAGGCGGGGACGGTCAAGATAGTATGGAGCATGCTTGAAAGAATAATGACGGTCATCAGAATGGTTCGGGACAGAGACGTATTAGGCATGTCAATAAATTGGACTGTATTGGAAATGCACAAAAGTAAAATAAAAATAAAACCGATATATGTGCATGCCAAGAGAAGGCCATCAATTACTTGACCAATGAATGCGTTGTGGGCAAGGAATAGGTTTGGTAGAGAGATAAGAAAGTTAAAAGAAAGGAAGATATATCTTTCTTAAATCTATGCAATCTCTCTCTCTCTCTCTCTCTCTCTCTCTCTCTCACACACACACACACACACACACACACTCACACTCTTTCTCTCTCTCTAGAAGAATCGTTTTATGGAGATAGCGGACAGAAACTCAATCGTTCACTGCGCATGTCAGGCAGCGTTATATAAAGTGAATATCTAGCCAATAGTATTTAAGTTTCCTGTGTGGACCGCACTATAAATCTTAACTTCCGCTGTCAATACCCTCGATCTGATAAGAATATATATATATATATATATATATATATATTATATATATATATGCGTGTGTGTGTGTGTGTGTGTGTGTGGTGTGTGTGTGTGTGTGTGATTAAAATTGATAATATGTTTTGTTCGATTGTTCATTCTTGATTCTATTTCATTTTTTGTTAATTTATTTTGAATAATGTACCGTGATAGCTTTATTTTTCATGCAATTACAATTTTTTTCAATCAAACATTTATACATGACTATAAATTATTACCCACCCTGTCGGTAGGACATAGACTACCCTGACTGTATTGTTTGCAGAGGGGTAAGCTCTCTTCAAAAAGAGGTTTTCATTGGCACGATACTAAACTGGGTCTGTTGGTGAGGCTGCAGTTCTCGAGCCCTGAGAAGTACTCCATCATTGCCATTACTCTATGGGTCAAATATATATATATGTGTGCTAAATATTTGTATTATATAGGAATAACTAATAAAATTTAACCGTATGCAAAAAACTGAAGATTTTGCATATATATCAAATATCAATAAAAAATCTACAATGTTTATAATTTTCAAAACTCTATGCAAAAAATACATCTAGACAGTTTGACATGTAGTTAAAATCAGTTCATCAAGGAATCTTTTAAGAAATACACAAGAATGTAAATATGAATGTACATTTTACGCAATAAGTATACACAAACACGCACACGCACACAAAAACATATCAAATAAACAAAAGTCAGGAGACAAAAAGGAATATTTGTTAATAATTATCCATTTCTAATTTGTAATTCTTCTTAAATAGTTTTAGATTTCAGTTCATCGGAAGATAATGTTATTTTGTTTTCTGAAGATATTTTAAAGAATTTTAAAAGGAAGGAATAGAAAGTGAGTCACTATCTTAGCATATCCACTGTTAGGAAAAAAAGAAAGGCATTCTAGAAAGTATGGTAGGCATGTTTCACGAGAGAAATTACGTCATCAGAATGAATTCATAAATTAATGATTCTGATGATTTTTTCATATAGCGAAAGAACTTAATCTATTTCCCATATGTTGTTATTTTTTCTGCTATCATTGGAATTCATTATAACACTTACATATATGCCTATAGTGATTGTTACTTCTTTAGAGAATAAGGCCCCTTCTACAATCCCAAAACGAATTCCCATGCGCAAGCATGTGGCTCTTGAATCCAACTTTCACTTTACAAGCCATGTTGTATATGTGGCAAACAAAACATATGTATTTTGAGTTGACCTTAATTCTGTGCAGTCTCATGTGACTTCGCAGACCTTCTGTAGACTCATATGTATCATCACGTCATAAAATAGGACAAACACATACCAATAAGATGTCTCGCCTGTGTCGATAATGGCGTAAATCTCCTACAGATATTTTAAATCGATTGAAGGGGCCCAGAGTCAAATTTCCCCACAATGTACAATATCTTTTATGAGTAACTTAAACATTAACCCATGTAAATGTAACCAATTTTCAAATTACCTTATCATCTCCTCATATAATTCAAATTAACATCACTGAATTGATGATTCAATATACTGATTTCGTACTTTTAGTTCATTAGCAAATATTCGGCTTACTTAATGTTGTCACTGTTGTCAATGGATGTTCGTTACTATTTATCACAAAAGAAACGCAAGCACGTATACACTTCATACTTGACTCAGAGAAAACTTTTACATGGACGGTTATGTTCATCTTCTTGTGTGAGAATATATGCACAAAACCTCCCCACACCAGGATGAAATACCAGTTGGGAAGATCGGGTAATGTGGAGTACCCCTTCATCCCCATTACTCCCAGTTCAACTCTGACCCAGAGTGATATTACCTGTTTGGGCCCCATCTATGGGCTAAAAAGAACAAAATGGGCTCTAAAATGTGTTTGAAAAATTGAGTTAAAAATGATTACACATCGAGAATTGACAAAACAAAACATCTTTGGCATAAAATGACCCAATGGGTTGACATGCTGTAAAAACCAATCCACGAACCAACCAACCCACACATGATGCGACACAAGATAAATTTTAAGCAGAGTACAGCTGGTTTGAATTGAGAGTTGTCCTTCTCTTAACTAGTGGGTTGAGATCAAATGGATTCCTGCCTTTCGCAATAAAATTAGTGCTACGGCAGAGGCAAATAATCACTTTCAGAAATATTGCTCGGCTTGCCGAGTCCTTTTTCTATGACTATATCCCTTACGATACGCTTATTCAAGCTTCCATTTTCCACATTAAAAATATATACAATAATTTGGTCGTGTCACAAAACTGTGCTGAGAAATAACACAACTCGACGTGCTGCTACTGTCTGAGATTGAAAGCCCCCCCCCCCCGAAAAAAAAAAGAAAAAAAGAAAAGTTGGGAGAATTTATTCCGTGTATGGTGCGGTGTCTTTCAATGTTTTGTGAACATTTTCAGAAACACGGCTTCTTTTATCGCATCATTACTAGTACTTGATGTTTACAAACAGACAGGGCTTATGTCCTTTCTGATCATCAATTTCTTAAAATCCTCTCCACACACACTCGTACACACACACACACACACACACACACACACTCTCTCTCTCTCTCTCTCTCTCTGTCTGCCTCTCTCTCTCTCTCTCACACACACACACACACACACACACACAATATATATTTATATTATATATATATATATATATAATATATATAAATATATATGCGTCCTTTGTTTCGCCATTTAATTCATAGCGCTGAAAACTTTAACATATAATAATAATAATAATAATAATAATAATCGTGCATTTTTTATGGTTTTTCACTGGAGTCTAAGGGACGACAAATCTTCTCACGTCTCCAGAACTCTTCTGAGTACCTCAGCCGATTTTTCTATTCTTCACCTGATTTCCAGTTTTTCTAGTCTGATTTCTATAATTAGGGGAACCGTTCCAAGTGTAACGAGCTATGGCCCTACAAGTGAGGTCGGCACTAAAAAGAGTGTAAGTAACGTAGTGCCCTACAAGTGCACTCACCACTACGCTACGAAGTCGATACGTAACGCATACGGGTCCACGATGCTAAAACATATACCAGGCGGGGCACCACGTTTTGTTTACTAAAACAAATGTCTCCTCTTTCTTCTGTCGGGGGGGGGGAGCGACTACGACTACTGTCTTCCCTATGATGGTCAGGGAATCGGTGTAGCCACTTGCTATTATTCTGGGAGTGAAGGAAGCTTAAAAGACACGCGTTAACCACGAGTCTCTTCGTCACGGTCAATTAGTTTAAGTCAACAGATTATTTTCCTCTGGTTCTCGGTTTGTGGTGAGTCTGCTTATAGTTCTTAACCCACAGCAGCTGAACCTTCCGTTTCGTTCATTCACAAGTCTTTTCTTAGCGACAAAGTGCAAAAACACAGGAATTTCTTATAAAATTTATTCTCTCAGAAGAATTAGAAGAGAGAGAGAGAGAGAGAGAGAGAGAGAGAGAGAGAGAGAGAGAGAGAGAGAGAGAGAGAGAGAGAGAGAGAGAGAGAGATCTTTCGGTTCGTTTTCTATATCTTACCAAAGTTTGCCTGTGTTCATCGCTAGTCCCGACTTAACCAATTTAACTGCATTGGTTCTCATTGACTTAATTCGCCTGACCCAAGTACCAGCTGCTTGCTCGTTGCTTCAAGAACAAAACTATCTAACTGACCTGTTCTATCCTCACCTTCTGACTCCACATTTTCTACTCCACATTTTCGTTTGCTGTGTCTCGGCTGGGATGTATCTGGAATGTCTCTCGGTTGAGCTGTGGCTGGCTTGTCTCTTGGCTGAGCTGTAACAGGCATGT
The DNA here is from genome assembly GCA_023376005.1 of Doryteuthis pealeii. Taxonomy (NCBI): domain Eukaryota; kingdom Metazoa; phylum Mollusca; class Cephalopoda; order Myopsida; family Loliginidae; genus Doryteuthis; species Doryteuthis pealeii. The sequence continues at coordinate 1,379,627 of CM042148.1, forward strand.
AAATCGGCTGGGATGTTGCAGGACAGTTTCTTGGCTGGGTTGTTGCAAGACTGACTCTCGGTTGTGCTGCTGATTGGCTGTCTCTCGGCTGCGATGTTGCTGTCATTCTTACTTGTATACCTGAAGGAACAAATTAAGTAACAGTAGCCTACATTCGAAGAATGTCGAACAGATTCCCCATGTTGACTATATCCCTGATCTCTTTCTAAGGACTTTTGAACTTGGGTTGTGTACCTAAAAGGGAAATTTGAGCCAACATTCGAAGGATGCCGGTCACGTCTCCATGTTCACCATCAAATGAGTACCTGCCGATCATGACACACAGATCTGAAGTTTCTGAACCACGGTATATATATTTTATATTTGAAATTATCATAGGATAGTATAGTGTGGTTTTAGCAGACCCAGCGATTGATTAAGATCTATGCTCCTATCACAGATGCAAGCTCTAAAGCAGGTCGCAAATCAAACACACACACACACACACACACACACACACATATATATATATATATATATATATATGTATATATATATTACCAGGTGTATATAAAACAGTGTATCACGTATGTATATACATGTATATGTGGTATACTTACACCTTGCATTTAGAAATTTTTAACTTAGTATAAGTCCTAAGGATCCTTTTTTTTTTGCAAAATCGTTAAAAAAAAAACAATTTTCAGTTTTGACATAGCTTTTCATTAGAGCAGCGAGGGATTTCTATATCAATTTTCTGATGGGGTGACTTGGTTAAGTGGGCTTGTAAGTATTTTTTTACGGAAGTTGAGAGCTCAGATGCTATATTTTTTGTTTGATTTTTAAAATCTTTTTAATTATTATTATTATTTCACTCCTTGTGAGTTTTTCATACCAGTCTAAGCTCATTGTCTTTTACTGGAGTGAGTGACAAGTCTCCTCAGGTCTCTGGGAATCTCCTGTATTTTCTGGCTCGTTTTATCAATGCTGTTGTCTGCATGGTCTCAATTCTCCTCTGATTTCCAGTTCCTCTAGTCTCTTTCCTAAGCTTTTGGGGACCGTTTAAAGTGCAGCAACTACAATTGGTATAACTTTCATCTTCAAATTCCACAGTTCTTCAATTCTCTAGCAAGGTCCAGGTATGTGTCTGTTTTGTTTTCTTTCATTGTTAGCCTGTGATCTGCTACAACTGCAAAATCTACTAGTTTACAAGTTCTCTTTCTTTTGATAACCAATACTAGGTCTGGTCTTCTGGCTTTAATATAACAAAAAAAATGAATCTGATGATAATGCGCAAGACATTACACGCGAGAGATAGTAGAGACAGGCTAGATGTATCATCATAAAAAGGCGGAAGCGATCTCACCAAAATTAAAGATTGTGTAGATTTGACAATCGGACCACCCGAAGAAGACACTAAAAAGATCAACGAAAGATTAACTGTAGCATCCAATAAGAGCAATTGCGACAAACAGAAAAAAACAGCAAAAGCATGAAAACAGAATGGGACGGAAAAACGGAAACTTAAAGTGACAAATTAGAGAGATTGCAAATGAAAAAAAAACAAACAAAACTGAACAGTATAAGAAAAGAAAACTTCAAAAGAAAAACCGAATCGTTCATAATTGCTACACAAGACATTGCTATAAGAACAAATCATATAAAAGAAAAATAGATAAGACAGAATAGAAAAACAAACAAGTGTAAGATGTGTGGGAGAGACAGGGGAAACGATCAACTATGTAATACGCGATTGCAACATTGAGAATATAAGTGAATACATGACAGAATGGAGGGATAATCGACTGGTAATTGTGAAAGAAACTGAATTTTGAACATGGAATTATGTACTATATGCATAAACCAAGAATAAAATGCATAAAGTTCACTCGGATTTTGTTATACAGGCTGATCTCATTATCTCTCTCAGAAGACATGTCCTAGTGTTGATTTATAAGAAAAAGAGAATTTGCCAACTTGCAGATTTTGCTGTCCCAACGGATCATAGGGTAAAAAAAAGGCAGATAAATACCTGGACCTTGTCAGAGAACTAAAAAACTGTGGAAGATCAAAATTAAAGTGATATCGATTGTAGCCGCTGCCCTTGAGTTTGGAAAAAAGAATGTAGAAATCGGAAAAGACATGAAGAATGAAGACCATCTAGACTGTTGCTAAAAGGGCTGAAATACTCAGACGAATCCTGGACTTGTTGATTCACTTGAAAGACCATCAACTTACTTTGGTATGAAAATTATTATTATTATTATTATTATTATTATTATTATTATTATTATTTATTATTATTATCTATTAGCCCATGGCATATGTTTCATGCTACATACACTTATTCGATAAATGCCGAGGTACTGGCTGAGATATAGAATAAACACAGGGTATCTTAAGATGACTTTTGGAGCACACACACAGAACCTAGAAAATAAAAGATAGGACCAAAATTCCTAGCAAGATTTTACACTGAGATCTGTAAAACGACGACGACGACGACGACGACGACGAAGAAGAAGAAGAAGAAGAAGAAGAAGAAGAAGAAGAAGAAGAAGAAGAAGAAGAAGAAGAATTAATAATGATCAATAAAACAAGTAAAGGGAGAGAAAGCTGCAAATATCTAAACACTAAAATTGTAAACAAAATACAAAAAAAAAAAGATATGGGTAGTGAACCAAAAGAAAAAAATATATCAACGCATTTAAATGGAATAGAAACTACAAAAGGAAAAGTAAATAGAAATAACACTAAAAACGCCAAATCAATGGAAAAATAATTCTAAAAATGGTTTCAGTTTTTAAAGAAAAAAGAAAGATTCAATCTGCATTTTTCATTCAAAATTAGATCCGCGCTTTTTCGGGAAACGAGAAAAGAAACGAAGAAGAAAAAAAAAAGAAAGTGGTGTGGGACGAAAGCCCTAGAAAGTCTGTTTCAAATGATGACTGAGTCCCAAACAGAGCTGGCCGCAAATCAAACCAGCGGCCTTTCTGTTTCAATCTTCCGAACCTTTTTCTCGTCCCTCGGGTCGATTATAAATTTGGCGCGCTTTCCACTTGACTCACTGACCCTCTGAACAGAGAATGTTAACGTTATCAACGAAAAAAAAAGGGAAAAAAGAAACGACTAGCGTTCGCTAAACATTGACTCCTTACAAAGTAACCCACCACTGCAAAGCATAGCCACCCACCACATTACCCAATTGCAGCAAAGATGTAGCGACCCACACCAACAGTCCTGGTAAGGAAGAAATCGATTGTTGAATCTATTCATGTCAACTATCATAGCATTACTTTCTCTCCATCAGCCCTTTTTTCCAAAATAAATAAAGAAAGAAATGCGTATTTATTTATACAAACGCCTTAACCTTGATTTAGCCACTGATTCTGTGGAACCTCTTCTATGTTTAAGGCGTGGAGTTAATATGCTTCTTAATGGTTAGAAAAGTAAAAGAATTAATATGAAGAAAAGAAGTTGGGCTAACCGTAAATACACTTTGAGTGATATCCTTGGCGAATGGGGGATATTGACACCGGTTATGCTAACACGTTAAATGTAACATTTAACATTTCATCCAGAAAATATGAGAAAGTAAATAGCGTTAGCAGCTAAAATATATTCTACAGTGAATTCATCAAATTCACTAAAAGAAGAGCTAACTTGAAATATACTATCAAACATATCAAGAATTATATATATATATATATATATATATATATATATATATATATATATATATATATATATGTGTGTGTGTGTGTGTGTGTGTGTGTCTGTGTGTGTGTGCTGGCGTGTGTGTTTATGTTATGAAATACAGTATCTCCATATTTTAATGTTGAAATCAAACAAAAATCTAAAGTGTCAGAGAGGAGTTTTACGAAAATGTGCAACAAGTGAGAATTCTTATAATATGCCCCTCTTTTTGACTTCACTGCTGTTTAGCTTTGAGGTAAAAATGCTTTTAAAGATTCTACATATCCAATCTTTGCCATCAATTGCTTTCAAATGTTTGCTGACTTTGATTAGTGCAAAAGCATCATACGCCGAAAATCACTGGCACCTCTCTGACCAGATGTAAGTTGTAATTGATACTCCTCACTTCAGAACACGATTACTCTGTTCCGTCAAAATCAATTCGCCTGCTAACCAATACATTCCCCACCAAAAAGAAGATTTGTCGGCCCCGGGTTTCGACGGGTATGATCTGCTCCCACACAAAAAAGAAAAAAAAGAACTTGAAATCGTAGTAGTTGTTATCAACTCTTCGAGTAATGCGGGGAAGGTACGTCGCGTGAGATCCTTCGTTCGTCAGCCTAGGTCAAGTAGACCCTATATATCAGATATGGACTGGGTTATCTATTATTCTATCATATTCTAACAGACAAGTCCTAACTGTTTCTCTCCGTCTGCTACTGCCCTGTCCAACGGCCAAACTCATATTGCTGTTAGCTTGGATTGCCACTACACCCCTCTGTGTCATACTACTCTAGACTCAAATTGCTTCTTTGAATATATGGGATATTGACTTCCGAAAAAATTATTTTTCGGATGGTCCTACCAGAATTAATACATTTTATAAATGAGTTCGTTGTTTACAAATCGTCTGACTTTACAAGCGCCGAAGATTTCCGTTTATACTTTATGTACGTAAATGGCGGATACTTTGTGCACACACTCACACACACACACACACACACACACACACACACACACACACACACATATATATGTGTGTGTGTGTGTGTGTGTGTGTGTGTTTGTAGAGAGGATTACTTAAGAGAGAAGGTACAATTTTGACTCGATAAAAATAATCAACTGAATATTTCGGAGTTATGAATGAATATAAAAGTACTCAACACGTTTGTAGAGCTTGTTTAGACAACCAGTATTGTCAGAAAACGTCTACTCTTGTTTCACCGCAAGTATCCAAAACCTTTCTTTATGGAATTATCTAAATTAATTAAAACAAACGGATAAAAAAAAAGAAACAATAAAGCAGTTCCGTAGAGTAGAATTTGTTTTGATTTTGAACTTTAGCTGGCCTATCGACATTTAAAAACCAAAACTGATTGTCTTTTTTTGTTTTAAATGTCGTGACGAAATTTGCGTTTGCCAACATCCTTTCAAAATTTCCGATCTTTGGTCAAATAATTATTTGGAATTAGTATAGGTTTGGACAGATAATTTCTCTTCTAAATATAAAAGACTAAATGTATTACCCGATCTATGTTTGTATGATATTTCACCAATTTCTTACTTTATAATAGGATCTATGTCATATTTATTTATAATGCCTAATATGTATTTAGAAAGTGCTCTGTTATGCATGAATTCTATATTTGTGAAGCTAGTTATATGGTTGTAAAATATTTTTGAAAGTATCTAGTGTAGAGCCAAAATATATATTTTATACTATTTCTCTGAATGTTTGAGATGAGGCTTGATAATTTGTATGATTTGGATTATTTCGGACTATTTTCCTCATCTTTCTTGCTATCTGTTCAACGTTTCGGTCGATGTGCCCTCCGGCCTTTTTCAGGTATTTCTTCTCTTACTCGGGAACCGTCTCGAAGTCGTGATATTTAGAAATTTTACAGATCGACTGCCCTATTGTTCCCTGGTATTATTCTAGGCTTATTCTATAAGGCTTTTTTATAACTCTTAACATGACATACCTATTGGTTTTAAATCAATATAAAATTTATATCATATTATTGATAAGACTTACTCCTGTATAAGCAACATGGGTTTTATTACGAGAGTCCATTTCATGCAGCCTTGTACAACCTTTTCTGAGGCTGAATAGATATTCGTACTTGAATTTTTCCATTAGTTCTTCTCTATTTCTCAGAGATTACAACAGTTGACATCTTGTTGGCTTAGTATAAGTGACTGGTATATCCTGATACACTGCTATGTATCCATTAACATTTGGGGTATAAATGGATTTGGTGTTAAAGGCAAGAAACCGATATCTGAGGAACATTTTTACTTCAGGGGTTTCGAGTTAATTGACCTCTGTATTTCTGATAACATGGTCAACTGTCCATTATAGTCAATTCTGGATCTCCCAATTGCTTTAAAGAGGCTGATTATTATTGTTCTAATCATGAGCTTCCACACATTTCCCATCTTTGGGGTGGAAAATGGCAATTTTACAAGCTTGATAGTTGAGCTTCCAAAGTTATCATTGTACAATTTACTGTTTAAGTAAACATCCACAATGTTTTTGCTTAACGCGGCGTTGAATAATTTAGCATTATTGCTATATATGTGGCTTGGGATGTTAGATATTGGTGAATCGTGGTGAAAAGACAGTTCCCATATCATACACAATTTCAATGTGCTCCGCTCGTACATTTAAGCAGGTACAACATGTACATTTTTGTTTCCTTTTCCTTTTCAATCCATATGTGGCTGATATAGTCAACACCAGTATGATGAAATGGGTTTATTATGTTCACTCTGTGTTTTGGTAGGTTGGTGAGCCTTGGATATCTGAATGTCAAAATAACATTTACATATATACCATTAGACAACACTGACCGACTACTTGTCTAGTTCGGGTCATCCATTATCCTGATAATCGCATTTGTCTCCATTTGCCTCTATTCTGTGGTTTCTGTAGTCTGTTAGCTTCTGCAACTATCTATAAATTCAAACACTAGTAATGTTGAATTATATAATTGGGTGAAAGTAGAAAATCCCTGGGCGTGTATTACTGGGTTTTACTAACTCTATCAGCAGTGGTAAAATATAACTCCGACCCACACCATCTTTAGCCTCTGTTCAGATTAGAGCTAGGCCAAAAGCTGGGGCCACAATGGACCATGTTGCCAAAACTCTAATACATTCATAAATTGGTTGATGTGAACTCCTCGCGAAGTTATGTGAGCAGGAATTTCAGATGAGTGTACGAATTTAAATTGTATCCCTTTTCTATGATTGTATCAAGGCGATCCTTTATATCTTGTATATCTTTAATTCACGGCTTCACACAATTAAATTTCATGTTTTAAGTGAATTATTAAGCAACCAGGATAATACAACTTGTGCATCGACCCTAATGCATATATTTTCAATCAATAGCATCTGAATATGATTTTAAAATTGTATGCAATTATTTAACGGCTATGAAAACTGCCAATAATTCTATTGTAGGAATAGATTTTGGTGTTAATGGTGCCAATTTACCTTTTGCGAAGAAAATGTGCAATTTCCTCCTTGCACAGCATAAACGACAAAGTTAGAAGCATACGGCGAGGTGTTACAGAAAATATAAATATTCAAAGGCTATTCTGTGTTAACAGCTTCACGCGAAAATGTCATGACAGACAGTTTAGAAAGATCCTCTGCTAAAGCAAACCATGCTTTTATGATATCTTCGGGTACTTTCTAATCATATTTCGATTTCATAAGCCAAAACTTCCTTTAAATTACCTTCGAACTCATAGTAACAGGCACTTACAATGATAATGGGTCAAAAATACTTGATAACTGTGCTAACATCCGTCTCTTTGTCTTTACTTTCTTATTTATTATCACCTTTATAACTGCCATCATATAATTGTACGATAATTATATCCTAATGTTGCAGATTGACTATTGTTTCAATTTGTTTTGCGCGGGAAGTTCGAAAAGACAAAGGAAAATTGAATAAAGCGACTGGAAAGGGGTGTAAGGACTTCCGGCTGAGGGACAAAGAGAAAGAAGAAAACGTGTAGGCGTTTGAGAGATACAAAAGACAGTCAACCAGTCAGTAGGGACAGTCAGACCCCAGAGAGACGGCGAACAGAGCGGACGGAGTGACTGTTGACACGATCGATCCCTGCCAGCGAGCAGTGAGGCGCACCCACCACCTTCCACCACACGAGCAGTAGTAGTTCCCATTGTCAATGCCCGCCACTCCCACGCACCACGTGGGGAAAAGAAATAAACGTTCAAAGTCTTACTACTACACATGTCTACGTGTGAATCTTTATACTCCACTACTAACACATACGACCCAGCAACAGTATATAACATGTACGATTTTGTGGCCCGAGTCGAGCGCTATGCAATACTAAAATCTTTTCATAATCTTCGTCATGTTGACAGATGGTATTTTTCTAAACCATAATTGACTTAAGCTCCTCACTGTTTTGTAAAATTAAACGATTCCTCAATATGATTGTTGGTTTGATGTATATTTTCTACATAAAAGTTATTTTTGAGTATTTCAGTGTATTCATCAGACTGGTAATGGGGTATTTCAAGATGCAATTGAGAATAAATGGGCTGCTAGTAAATTAAATAAATCAAGGTGCAATACCTGTACCGTAAAGATTCATCTACAGCTTTCACAAAGAAGCAGAACCTATTCCTGCTTTCTTCTATCTTGAACTTGATCATCAGAAAGGCTTTTTTATAACTCTTAACATGACATACCTATTGGTTTTAAATCAATATAAAATTTATATCATATTATTGATAAGATTTACTCATGTATAAGCATCTCGTTCAAGGAGTACTTGCCCTCTGTCTTCAACGAGCAATTAAATATTGGCCTCATCTGGGGCTTTAGATTATTATTTTAACACCGATCTATGAGAAATTAAAGAAAATTCCATATTCATCTGGGGATACATGAGTTCTCTCAATGATGTTTTCACCTTATTGTTGTGAGAATATCTCATTGTAATCCTTATGTGGGTTCGTTTTAATAACTGCATAGTTATGTGCAACACAGCAAGGACAACTTTGTAGTTAGAAGGAACAGAACCGATTTTGTCCTCGTATCACGGTAGATCTACATAATATTCATTGCCTCTGAACTCTACAGTCTTTTCTTCTATTTTTGTCATACTGACTTACATCTGATTCTGCTACTGCAGTATCTACGTTCCGCATTTCTTTCTGCAAGAGATATCTCAAACGAGTCTGGTAGATTATCCGAGGAAGTTTCTTTAGGTATTAATACAAAATTTAGTTGTCGCTCTGGACGGTGGAGTTTTAACTGTTGCCACTAACTGTAGTCTTAAAATTCACAGGAGATCATATAAGAAATGATTAACCCCAAATGGGGCTCACCCAGTGTAAATTTCCCATGCTGATCCAATCATACACTTAAATAGTATTGAAGAATGCATGAACTGGAATATATGAACGCCTATTCATCCTAAGATGTCGACTTTACTCAGTTTATTTATCAAAATAACAACTTTATATCTATTTCGTTTATATTCTCCTCAATTGAACCCAAGTCATCAATTTTAAGCTTGATATCAAATTCACTATCTGATAGTATAAACAGAAGTAGTTAATTTCTCTTTTACCTCTCAATATCTAAAGTAACTTGTGAAAATTGTCTTTCAGCTAAATCGAGAATATTTTAACCTGATAATTTACCTTTGTTAAAACATTGTAAGGACATTTTAACTGTTTAATTTTTTTCTCTCGAAAAATACGAACGTTGATTACCAGTGTCTACCAATTGTTATTCATATTAATAATAATTACAATGATAATAAATTAGCACTAGTTGTATTAATAGTTACTCTAACTAGCAAGAACCCCCCGGGCGGTGTAAAATTTGTTATTCAATGATATTGCTTGAAAAAAAAATGATACTGTGGGGGAAAAAGTAAAATAAAACGATTAATATTTATTAAAAAATTACTTATTTAAAAAGCATCAGATTCACTCCACTCCACTGAGATGTTTTTTTTTACGACAGAATGAACCTCCAAAACAACGATAAGTAATAATGTTGTGCTATATTGATGCACCTGTCAACACTTAATTTCAAATTTTTAAAAGTCCATTCAAACAATTGCCAACATAAAATGTTGTTAAAAAATCTTCTCACATTTTCCTTTTAAAAAATGAATTAAAATGAAATCGATTATTCAAGGTCAATCTTTTTTCTGAGTAAAAAAGTAGTATCATAATTAGCATCAGTAAAAAACAAACAACAAAATGATATAACATATGTAATTTATTTTTAATAGATTTTAAACAATTAAATTTTGCTAAAACATTACTATGTTAGGATTTCTGATGCACTCAAAACAAAGGATTTTATAACGTTTTCATAAAAATTTGAAAACAAAAGTTTCTTAGAAATCAATAAAAAAATAACATTATGAACAGAAAAATTACTAAATTGTTGACATTTATTTAAATATTATATAATTTTTTTTCGTTCCAAACACACAGCGCATAAAGGTCGTTTACCTTGCGAAACGTTATATTGGGAAGAGAAACCATTTTTAAACAAGTTTAACGTGAGATCCCCGGATCTACGAGAGATCGTAAGTGATAATTTACTAACCCAGATTTATAAAGCAAAAATTCTCAAAAATCAGGGAATTATCTGATTTTGATAAACATTTTCAGTGTTGACTTATTAATCAACGGATTATTTTTTTATTTACTGAATAGTTTCAATCAGACTGATTCAAATGGAAATAAGTCAAAATGATTTAAAGTAAATATTACAGTTTGCAACACCGATTGTGGTAACAATTTATATACCTAATTAATAGATAAAATTCATTTAAAATATGAAACGCCTAATTTTAAGTTTCAAATTTCATATTTTAGATTCTAAAACCAAGTAATTATTTAATAACAAACATAATTCAGTATTGTTATGTAATAATTTTGTAGATTGTTGAGCCCCACCCCTTTTTAAACAGAACAAATATCGATGTATAATATTTTTCACTTATGATATAATAGACAATTATATACTTAAACCACGGAGTAAAAAAAAATCTCCATTTTTTTTTATTACATTTAAGTTTCCAATTTTTGGTACTTATTTTCTACCAGACTAGCTCCCTTAATTTTTTTTCTTCTATTCACACCTTCAGTATTTTGTCTCTTTATTTATACTGAAATTAGTTTTGAAAGTATATAACCCTACCAATATTTTTTGCGCCCCAAAATAAGGGGGTCAAAATTAAGTGACTTGGAATAAATCAATAAGTTATGAAATAAAATGACTAATAGCTTATAAAAGTCATTCAGTGATAAGTCAACACTGAAAATGTAATTCAAATCAGATAATTCCCTGATTTTTTTATTTTTTTCAGTCATGGGAGGGGGGGTTCAATTTGTTTTGAAAAATAAGTACATGGCATCACTTTTGGCAGACCCTGTTTTAAACCTATTTTAAACATGAATTAATCTAAAGATGAATAATTATCAAAAGTTTCATGAAAATTTAACTCTTAATTGATATTGTATAGATTTTTTTTAAAGTCTATAGGCGTAACTTTTATGTGACCAATAGTACGAAAATGTAATCATTGTTTTCGTTCATAATTTTCATTATTTCTTCTATGAATGTTGTTAAATCTAGGCACAAAATATCCGTACTCGCTTTTAACAACCAATAAATGAAACTATTCTCTATATTACATTGTTTTCTTTCTTCTCTTTTTCTCCTTGTTTCTTTCTTTTAACCTAGCATTTCTTAGCCTAGTGTTCTTCATCACATGTCACTTCAGTGTATTCTGTACATTCGATTATGCTCTCTCCACTTGCTACTTTCAGGTTTGAAAATGATTTTACAGATTAATATTTTCTCCATCTTTTACATTGTACCCTGATAAAGTCTCTAAATCACATACAAAAAGCTACAAGATAGACTTATATACATACTTACATAAATAAGTTGAGAATACACAGAGATAAAGAAGACACGATTGGACGAAAATAGGACCAAAAACCGTTCAAATTCAACAAGAGTTCATGGCAATTGATTATGTAAATGTTTAATGTACATCCAAAAATTACATAGGATCTTTACACAGACACACAAACATACACGCACACATATATGTTTTTCGTGTTTTCAATTTTCACATATCTCTCTATCTACATATGTATACATATACACACCACACACACGCATATATATTACATGCCTCTTTATATCAATCAATCTATCAATATGTTTATTTGTTTGCCAGTCTATCAACTTACGACTTTTCATTTTCTATAATTTATTGAGTTTCTTTTAGATATCTAATGATATTTTAGATATTATAGATTCTTTTTTATATCTAATACACAAATTACATAACAATCCTTTATAAACGCAAATATTAACATACTCGCATCTCATATATATATATATATATATATATATATATATATATATATATATATATATATATATGTTCTCAGTTTTCACATCTGTCTCTTTCTCTCTTTTTCTCTTCTCTCTCTCTCTCTATCTATCTATTTATCTATTTATCCCTTTCTACATATATACATATACCGAATTTTTCTGTAGATTATAAATGGGCAGGACTTCTCAGCTACCAAAAGTTTGGGTACAGACCTATTTTCAACCCTGGAGTATTCTGTTTGATTTGAAGGTTAGTTCGTGATTAAAATAGTGTTTGTTATTAAACAATTATAAACAATGCAAAATTTACGTTTATTAAAAAAATCCCGAAATAAATATTTACTTTTTAATAATTCCTCTATTAATCACACACTCTCACTCATACACACACACACACACACACACACACACACACCACACACACACACACACACACACATATATATATATATATATATATATATATATATACTTGGTTGGATGATCCTATTGTCGAGTAACTGACAGTAACTAGGCTCTATTCACCTTGTAACTCTGCTATACTTCCTTAGACATATACACACTATTACCTATATTGAACATTCTTAATTTATAAAAATTAAAAATAAATAATTGATAAATACATTGAAAACTACATTTTATATATATATATATATATATATATATATATATATATATATATATATATATATATATATACTTAGGTTGCGTACCAAGTAATTTGGTATTAGGATGATTTTAAGCTGGCCCTTTCTTCCAACGGTACGGTGTTGAAGAGTGCAGGTTCGATTTGAGAGCTCAATGTTTAATTATTATAAACGGAGCAAAGAAATTTGTAAAGACAAAAAGCTTAAAAATCGGGTATTAAGTGATTATGGTCCATTTCCACCCATGGGTATCTGAAAACCCAATGAGTTTCACCAGATCACGTTCTTTGTTGAAAATGGTATACATATAAAGTCAGCTTGCTTTTTATACATTCTCTCCTGATTCCTGTGATGGTATTGATTTCAATTCATCTTATCTTTTTAGGGGGTGTCCGTGTTTTGATCTTGTAGCAGCTATTTATTTGGGGGCTTGAGGCATTTCTTTTTCCTGGGTGCTGTCACCTGGGTGTAATTTTTTGACTGGCCATTTTCAGTTCAAAATTCCTCTTTTATTCATTTCTCTTCTCATGTTTCTTATCAAATGTCCCCTTCTATTTTTCCTTATGGAGAGGGATCTTTTTTAGTACATTCAAGTAAGGTGACCTATGATACTAGTTGGATGGATTCCTCAATTTTGCTAAGGTAGTCAGGTTCTCTAAGCCCTATGTATCCAGAATTAGATAAGATTTAATTAAATTCGTATACACACATACTACACATGCACACATATACATATATATATTTTCAAACCCATGTATATATATACATATACATACATACATATTTACATCCCTATTTACATTTCAACCTTAAATGTATCAATACAACTTTAGACCTCTATTCTATCAAACATAAATACCTTCATGAGGATTTCATTTTATACTTAATAGAACATTACATCATCTCTACTTACAATCTGGTTTGAGTTTTAAATTCGTTCCAGTAACTTAGTATATTCTTGAATTAGTTTCGAGAGTGTTTACTGGATAAGTTCCCAAATTTTGCTAAGGTAGTCAGGTTCTCTAATCCTTATGTACCCAGAATTAAATTAGATTAAATCAATTCCTTTCTTTTGTCCTACTTAACTATATGCATATGTGCTTATACACACACATACATACATATATACACATATGGGCATACGTCCATGAGTTCATATACATACATACTACATATACACACATAATCCTATAAATATATTTTCATACCCATGTATACATCTACATATACACACATACATACACATGTAAAATCTCTATTTATATTTCTACTGATAATCTTAAATGTATCGATATAACTTTAGATCTCTATTTTATCAAATATAACTACCTTCATGAGGATTTAATTTTATAATTGATAAACCATAACATCATCTCTACTTACATTCTGGTTTGCGTTTTAACTTGGTTCCTTTAACTTGGTATATTTTTGAGTTATTTCTAATATGAATCCCCCCATTCATACCTTGTGATGTAGCTGTTTCTTTAAATAAATATACGATATTTTGAACATATTTTTATGTCGGCATATCACCACAATTTCTCTTCTTTGATTTAACAGTTTGTCTCTTTCTTAGAAGAAGATGTCAGGTTCCACGCAAGGATCACCAGCAGTAGCAGTGTACATAACTTCGGTTTTCTTAATGGTAACTGTCAGACCAAAGCAAGTCCAATCATGAGTTAACCGGTCCATAACTGACAGTATTTCCTCCGGAATGTGTGCAACCTTGTCAGTATCATAGACATATAAAAGGTCCATGAAAAATCCACCATCAACAAAGCTTGGAATCTTCTCAATTTGAAAACTTTCAGTTTTTCATAATCTTATATAGACAATAGTATCAGTTATGGAAGGCATATTAGAGTACAGCCGTCAGGTAAAGTGAGAACAATGTTGTTCAGGTACATCACTTCATTATCTATGGGAAGTTCCTCCGAGAGCCGACTATTGAAATTGACACGACTTTTCACACAACGATGCAGCTGCTTAAACTTTCCAATAAACGCAGGTATACAGTGAAATTTTCGAAGCACCATCGAGAGATCCTCACAACCTGACAAAGTGACATGCACATTTTTTCCTAAAAAGCTGTTTAGCAAAGAATATCATGTCTACGGTCCCTCTTCCATCTCTTAAACCAGATTGGGACACACACAAACACACTCACACACATACAGACGTATATGCATTTAGGTGAGTGAGTGTGTATGTATGTGTGTGTGTGTGTGTGTGTGTGTGTGTGTTTGTGTGTGTGATGAGAGATTATATGTATATGCAACAAACATTTTTGCTATATTCATATATTTTCGCATAAACACACACATACACACATATATATATATATGCGCATGTACGTATATATATATATATATATATATATATATATATATATTAGGACACGTAAAAGCGAATTCATCATAAAAGCGATGGAAAAAAAATTCTAAAAAGAAAGTTAGGGTACCCTTATAATTAGATGTATTATCTAAAATAAATGTTTTTTCGGTCAATCCTCATCAGAGAAACACATTGAAAGTAGGAAATACGATGGTTGGAATAATTGAGAAAAAAAGTAATTTTTTTCTTCCCCTTTGTCAATAAGAACGAGAAAATAAGAGAAATTACGAACCGTGCGGAGGGTTCGAAAATTTCTGGTTCCACCACACGAAAGGTTGTGGCTTGAGGTGTTGAAGAGAAGCAACTGGTGGAACTGCTTTTGTATACACAGAGCTAGTTGGATACGGGAGTCATAAAATGACTCAAGGACTTGTAGTTGGAGTTCGCTGTTATCACCGCTGAGGATGGAAAACATGGTTGGGTTGTATGCCCGAGCGCATGTGGGGTGACTTAATAAGTGCTGTCCAATAGCAGAAGAAGATTTTTTATCAGCTGTGGTGGGACAGTCCAAATTACCAGTACGAATATTGGAGAGTATATGCTGTTTAATCCAAGATTCCAATCTCAGGGTGGTTCGGCCAACGTAGCAAATTTCACAATTCCAAATGTATTATAAACTAAGTGACTTTTATGGTGGGAGGCCAAACTCACACACACACACACACACACACACACACACACACACACACACACACACACACATATATATATATATATATATATATATATATATATATATTCAACATTCTACAATATATTCAACAAGATACTTCAGACAGATAAAAAAAACTGCGTCAAAGACACTAGTACAGCCTCTTCATCCGCGATCGTCAACATGGACACGTGTGAGAACATGGATATCTACCCCTGAAATTAAGAATGACTGATTTTTTTACACACAATACATTTATAACATATTCATCATATACACAAACCGAAAAGGAAAATGACGAAAGACCATACATTGGTGCAACTGCACAAAATTGGAAAAATATGCTGTATAATCACAATATAAGCTCAAATAACAGAAGGTATTCAAACAGAACCACTTTATCCACGGGGTAAAATACCAATCATAAAATATTAAATAATCAAAAAACGCTCAAGTTACAAAGGTACAAATACAATTGTGTATTCTTCAAAATACGAATGTGAATTTACGGAACAAAAGAAGTAAACTAATTTTCAAATGTAGACATTTAAACAAATTTCTCTTATGTCTTTTACCGCCTGGCTCTAATTGATACCATATTTTTGCTCCTCTATCAATTCCAATTTCTTTTTGTTTTAAATCTGGACATCACATGCATTAAGACCTAAGCGCGTTTATTTTCTTTTAAATATAAGTCTTGCATAAAAAATATTCTATCGCATGAGCACGTATCACGTTAATTAAACGCTGAACAAGCTACTTTTTCAATATTTAACCGTCTGAAGATTTCATAATACGAATGAAACTATAGTTACGGAAAATGAATAGCATAATATCTTATTTATGATTTTAAATCTCTGCTATTTCAGGATTGAGCACATTTATATGCTATCTTTTTCATATTCATTCTCCATATATATATATATATATATATATATATATATATATATATATATATATATATATATATATATATATATATTGCATTTTTTATAGTGGAAGAAGGAAAATAAATTGCTCGATTACAATTGAAAGAGCTATATTCTTGCAAGCTTTTACTAATTGGGATGCTATTTTTCCAAGGTGATTTGTCTGAGTGTATGCTTAACTCTCTCAGTTGAGAGCTAATATATGCGGTATTATTGCCAGCGTAAAATGTTCTTGTCCATATCTTTTCAACTTTTTCGATTTCTCACTATACTTGTTTTTCTGCCTAATTATTGTCGTGTAAAGATGCATGAAACTAAATAACTAAACTGATAAACATCCATGTAATTAAATAAACATGCAAAAACTAAAGTAAATTAATATATATATATATATATATATATATATATATGTATATATATAATATATATATCCTTACAGTATATATGTATATATATATAATATATATATTATATATATTATATATGTGTGTGTGTGTGTGTGTGTGTGTGTGTGTGTGATATCATTGAGTCAGACATGATATTATACTTTAAATCCCAAAACTATGTCTATATCTATCCATCTGTCTGTTTATCTGTCTTTCTGTCTCTGTCTCCCTTCTCTCTCTCTCTCTCTCTCTCTCTCTCGATAGATAGATAGATAGATAGATAGATAGATTTCTGCAAAATTCTCTATTTAAACAATTGAAAAAAAAATGCAACTTCTCTAAATAAATTATCAACTTCTTTACGCTAGACATATTGAACGTTACCAGTGGACAAAAATCATTTTTCACGAGAACTTTGAGTAGTCATTTTTTTCTGCTTTCTCTCTCAGTCCATTTTTACCTTTCATTCGAATCTTCCCGCAAATTTTCCAATTAGCTGCAAAACCAATTTTCCAGATAATTGAATTATTTGGGCCAATTAAGAAAAGAAAAAGAGAATGTTATTTTTAAAACAAAAACTAACTGCTCTCTACCCCCACAAAAAGAAAATAGCACAAGACATAATAATATAGAATGTTAGCAAGAATTTTACACAAAAGAAAAGAAAAGAAAAACAAAGAAAAAAGAAGCAATTTCTGTGGGTGATGCACAGTTATTTATGAGTTTTGCAATTTTGTTTTGGTCTTGTTACGACTTCTCTTTTCTAATTGGACATATTTAATTATGTACGTGGTTGGACACTGTTGTCATATTTCGGTATTGTCGGCACATGAAGACGCTAAACTAAGGCAAAGTTGAGGATATTTGTTCAGAAAGATGTTCGAAATGAATTATTAGCTACTTCAATCTAATAAACATAGCTGCACATAAGAAAAAGTTAAAAAAAAAATATGAAAAACAATAAAGTTGTATATTTTTGGGGAGTAACCCTTTTCCTCTACTGTTCTTTCCTGTCTTTTCTGTATTTCATTTTTTACATCCCAAGTTGATCTTGCTGGCACTTGATTCAAGATAGGATTCAAAAGATGTCAGTCATTTCTACGCGGCTAACCACAGTATGCAGAAAACATACATTATATAAAAAATCGTCCCGCATTTATTCAAATGTTAAAATATTTAGGTCAGTTCTGAGAGTGGCGGCTTTACTTGGAAGACGCTGACTATATACTCGGCAGTGGTTTGAGATCCTTCATGACACTAAACTGCATCTGTTAAGGCTCTAGTTCTGGTGATATGGGGAGAGTCGATCACCCCTTCATTGCCATTAATCCCAGGTTCGCTTTGAGCTGGAGTTGTAGCATCATGTGAGGGTCCCATCTATAGGACAAATTGATCTGTTTAGAAATCATTCATATTTGCTCATACTGCGTGCAAAAGAATTCTTAAACAAGTACACAATCAACTAATCAATCAAGATGGTTAGACATATAATAAAAAGCACCAGATATTACTAGATATATTTAACACAAGTTAAATCCAAAGTTAAATAAACAAAGTTTCACAGTATTACACGAAAATAAATTGAAAAAAAAGTGAAGAAGGAAAAAAGAAGTAGGAAGAGAAGATGACAGAGAGAATTACAAATTACTTTTCCTTGAATAAAGGGACATGTAGATCCACAGACTGACAACAATTTTCTACTTCAAAGAAGAAATGACTTGAATTAGAAACTAAAGTTTATATAAAATAATTAAAAGACAAAAATAGTAATCAAAATAATTTTAAACCAGACTAATTCCTATGCGAATAAATATATATAAATGTTGCAACAATTGCCTTTCTAGTTCTCCTTGAACACCCAAACCGCGGTATTGGAGAAAAACTATTTTTCTATAACTATATATATATATATATATATATATATATATATATATGTGTGTATGTGTGTGTGTGTGTGTCTGTGTGTGTGTCTGTGTGTGTGTGTGTTTGGTTGAACTCGAGTGATGATTCCTGTCGTACGAGTTTCTGTCAATCCTTTCAAGTTGTCTGGCCATCTTTTTGGTGTCAGGGTGGAACTGGTGTAATAATCTACCAAAGGTGTCTCTACGAGCGGTTTCGGCATGTCGATCTGCCATCTTCAGGTTGGAAACTGATGGTATGTTTCGTGGTGTCTCGTTTTTAAAGAAAACGAGCAGTAGCATAGAAATTGGTAATGAGAGGTAGTAACAATTCGTAGTGGAAGGTAGTAGAAATTGGTAGTAGTTCGAACGAATGATGCAGTAGACATTTTGTGGGAGGGGGTCACGAGTTAGTGAGAGGGGGGGAAATAGTGGAAGGATATATATATATATATATATATATATATATATATATATATATATATATATTTATAAGATCAAATTATGTGAAGTACAAATTCCTTAAGTACAGAGTATATTTTTATAATAATTAGGGTAACAGATAGTGATACTTAGTATAAAACTTCCAGACTTCCAATTTGTTTCATTTATAATTTATAAATTATCATTTATAATCATTATTTATCATTTATAAAACGTGGGTTATCAAATCAAAGTATGAATTTTTTAATCGCTGATAATTTTATTAACACTGCATATATGTATGTACAAGGTGTTCTAGATAAAGTTTCATAAGGAAAAAGAAAAAGTGCTTGGTAACTAGAAAATTTAATGGATTGTAAATAAATTCAGCTGGCACCGAAATTACACTACTGTCAACAAGTTTCACTCAAAATAACCGCCATTAGCGTCGATAACAGCCTCAACCCTTCTCCGGAACCTGGAAAAAGCTGATGATACAGTTTCTCTAGGAACTGTCTCAAAAACTACCTTAATTCTATCGATTAACTGGGCTTTTGTAGTACTGGCACGGCGATTGGTGTCTTTCCCAACAGCGCAACATACATAATAATCCATGGGGTTAAGATCTGGGGAGTTCGGAGGCAAAACATTGGGACATGTGTAGTCTTAAAAGAAATCCATTAACAAAAATAAATAACCCTAATTTTATTATTCCGAATTTAGCTCGATAAAATTAGCTGAGAATGCCGGGAATTAGCATTAAAGCTGTTCTATTCTTCGATTATATCTCCCCTGTTTCAAATAGTTTTGATTTATTAATTTGAATCTAGATAATATCAAAGGCTATTTTTTATGATTTATCTATTTATTCATTCATTATTTATTTTTGAGTGGTCCAATACCCAGTACGTTTAAATCCTGTCATGTGTGTTATATATCACTAAGACATGAAGATTTAAATAGCATATGATGAGGAAAATTTACATATTGGTTTTAACAAAACCGGGTTTCATCAATAATTACTTGGTGCTCTTGATTTCTAATTCTATTGTTTTAATATGAAATATATTAAAAATAATTCTTACCATCTTATAAAGAAATCAATTAAAATCAAATAAAAATAAATGTATTTTTATATGCCTTGTTAGTTATTTTCGTTAGTTATTCTAATATAAAATAATATTTTATTACCTTAAGACTTAAATACTTGAATCTTAAGGGTGCATGTTTTGCTAATTAAAATAACTTGCTAATTAGAACAATTATTCGTAAACATTACCAATCCATATTACGTACGGGTTGTAAGATGGTTATTATTAAAAATAAAGTACATAGAATCAATTTTAGAGTGGTATAGTAAAATATAAGGAGCGCGCGCGAGAGAGAGAGAGAGAGAGCACGTAAAACCAATCTAGAGCAGTTTAACTATTTGCCTAATTTAAATCACACTCAGCGACTCTCCCATCTATAACCCTTTCTACACATACCATACCCAAGCAAAGTAGAAAAGATGATAGTTCATTATAATTGAGCAGAAGGACTCAGAGTACAATAATAATAGGACTTTATTTGAATGTGGAAAAAAATATTTCAAAATATAACTGAAAATTTGTTTACTTGAAAGTATAATTGGTTACAAATAATCATTAGATTAGTTACCTGAAAGTATAAAATGGTATGCAAAAAAAAAAGAAAGAAAGAAATAAAGAAAAGGACTGACTTCGGTAAAAACACTAAACCGTCCATAAACTTAGGAATAAAAGTATGGAAAAAAGAAATATTTTTATACATCTTAAAGAACTTAACTTTATCCTTTCAAGTTTTTCACACTACCATTAGCTTGTGGAAATTCACTAGCGTTTGAATGATAGAAAATCTCCTCAGGTCTCGAGAACTTGGTATTCTAGCGGATCTTTATTATGCTTTTTATTGATAATTACTCTGATCTCAAGTTCAATATCGTCTATTTTACTGATTTCTGGGAACCGTTCCGCACACAAAAAATATAAAAACTATAAGTGTTTCTTACGAAGTAAAAGTGGTTTAAATAAGTTATCACTTATTAGCGAATGCAGAAAAATAGCAGATGGATACAAAACTTGGCAGGATTACGTGAGAAAGATGATCCACCGGGAATTGTGCAATGGATAAAAATTTGACAATGCTACCAAAACGTATTTGCACAAACTTTAATCTGTCATAGATAATGAGACACAGAACATTCTCTGGGATTTTGAGATACAAACGAATCTCTTAATCCCGACCAAAAGTCCCAGGCCTAGTGTTGAAGAAATTATTTATCTCGTAGATCTTGACATTCCAGGGACCACTAACTTAGAATAAAACAAAACAAAAATAGACACATACTTGAATCTTGTCATCGAAAAAAGATCTGTGGAACATTATGGTAAGGTTAATACCAATTGTAATTCGTGTCCTTAAAACGGTCCGCGAGGGTTCGGTAAAGAAACTGGGAACTGGATATCAGAGGAAGAATCAAGACAATCCAAACCATAACACTATTAAGATCAAGTAGGATACTCAAATAAATCCTGGATACATGATCAAACATGCTGTCATTCCGACTTCAGTTACAAATTATCAGTTAAAACTTATGTGAAAAACTTACAATAAGTGAAAATAAGAAACATTTAAGCAGTTTCCCTGGTAAGGTAAAGCAGACCCTTACTGAAATACATAAAAGAAATGCCCTGTAGTAGAAAACGTTAAAACTAATGACAAATCACCAGACCTTACAATGACAATATGACGTTGACACAAGAGTATAATGAAGATCATTCGACAATAAAGAAGACTGACCTTAAATAATATAAACACCAGAGAGAAAATACACTCATTACAAAAGCTAAAAACTGCAACAAAAATAGCACAGAGACAAGCAGCAAAATATCTAGAACAATGAATATGAATCTTTCAATAATAATTACTTGCTGCAATGTCGTTAAACTTGCGAACTTGAGTCACATCCTACCCATGCCGAACGAGTTTGGTAAGTACTTACCTGCTGCAATGTCAATATCAATTTTCCCGGTATAGCTTTAATAAAGTCTTCAATAACAATATCATTTCTACCTTGGGATGTTGAAAATTGTCGATATGAGTGTAACGAAACCCCAAGCTGTTTTGGATAATTAGCCAGTGAAGGAGATTTTTTTCATTCATGTCATTTTAAACAAATTAAATAATAAATGTGTCTTTCATTACTAACCACCTGTGAAATTCCGTGATAATACCTGTGAAGTAGATAATAACATTTGATTCAATAGAATTAGACAAATTAAAAAAATATTAATGTGAACATATCTTGGCTCAACCTCATTCGTCTACGTACTCTAAAAAGGGTAATTTAATGAATATTTAGACTATAATTAAAATAAATATGCAGTAACGCTAAATAACAAGCACACACCGAGAAATTATGAAAAGAAAAGTAATTTTCTTCAAAACCCAAATATATATGGATTTTAGCATTAAATAATCAAGCAACTGTTGACATGCCATAAAACAAATCAATCGTCCATATACTTTGGAATAGAAGTATTATTATTATTATTATTATTATTATTATTATTATTATTATTATTATTAATAATAATAATAATAATAATAATAATAATAATAATAATAATAATAAAAAAAACACAAAAGCTGGGTGGGAGTTCAGATTGGAAGAACAAATAAAAAAAACTACGACCACAAACAAATACTTTAAACAAAAACACAAATACACATGTAGCTAAAAAGGTTAAAAGACAACAGCAAATTAAGTTGGAAGAAGTAGATCAAAAGATATCGGCTATAGAAGGAAGACTCAAAAGATATCGATAAAGAACTAAACAGTACAAACAAAATAGGACCTTAAAAAAATGAAAATAAATTTTATGAACAAATTAATGGATTAAAAACAAACACGGGTGAACACCCAAATGAAACAGAAGCAGAAATGTTTTGGAGTGATATATGGAAGAGGAAAGAACAATAAAAAATCAAAATAGATAAGTAATATTAAGAAAGAACTGATGGAAATTGAGGAAGGACCTGTACCAAGTGTTCATATTATCACGTTCAAATCAATACTCAAGAAAGTAGAAAATTAGAAAACACCAGGCCATGATGGGATACATGGATTCTGATTAAAAAATTACTTCTATCCACAAAAGAATGGCCCAGCAACTGAACAGAAGTCTACAAAAAACAGAAGTACCCGAATGGATGTCAATAGGGATAACGACCCTAATCCAGAAAGACCCACAAAAAGGAAACATCCCCAGCAATTATAGATCAATAACTTGTCTACCTATGATGTGGAAAATACTGACTACTGTTATAAAAGAAGAAATATATTTTTCACTCAATTCACGGAAACTTTTCCCAGAAGAACAGAAAGGATGCCGCAAGGAAAAAAAAGGAACACACGATTTACAGTATATATACCAATACATTCTTAAAGAAGTAAAAAATAGACGGAAAAATATTGCAATGGCGTGAATCGATTACACAAAAGCCTATGACATGGTCCCACATACCTGGATTTTCGAATGTCTAAAAATGTGCAAAATTTCCAACAACATCATAAACTTCATTGAAAAGTTATGGAAAACTGGCGAGTTCAATTAAAAGCTGGAAAACAATCCCTGGCAGAAGTAAAAATCCAAAGAGGTATCTTCCAAGGAGACTCGTTATCACCACTACTGTTTATCATAGCAATGATGCCGCTCAATCATATAGTTAAAAAATGTACAGAGAGATACAAATTCACTAACTCACAAGAAAAGATAAACCACCTCATGTACATGGATAACATAAAAATTTTGCAAAGAATGAAAAAGAATTAGAAACACTAGTACAAACTATTAGAATATATAGCCAGGATATAAGGATGGAATTTGGAATTGAAACATGTACTATGCTAGTAATAAAACGGGGGAAAGAAAATTAATGGAACAAATACAACTGCCAAATCAGGACACTATAAAATCCTTGATGAAAATGAAAGTTACAAATACTTAGGAATTTTAGAAGCAGACATTATCAAGCAAGCAGAAATGAAAGGAAAAGTTAAAAAAGAATATCTCAGAGCACTAGAAAACTTCTAGAAACCAAACTTAACAGCAGAAATCTGATCAAAGGAATCAATACCTGTACTGTCCCCATTATAAATACTCAGGACCATTCTTAAAATGGCCAAAAGAAGAACTCAGACAGATTGACCAAAGGACGAGAAAATTAATGACCATGCATAAGGCTCTCCACCCTAGAGACGATAGAGATAGTTTATATGTGTCAAGAAAGGAAGGGGGAAGAGGTTTTGCCAACATAGAGGACTGAGTAGAAACCACAAGCCAACAACTCATAGACTACACAAAAAAAGCAAAGACAGATTACTTAAGGCGGCCAACAATTGTAGATGTGACATAGGGACAAACAGAAAAACAACAAAAACTAAAAAACAAAAATGGGAAGAAAACAATTATACGGACGCTTCAAATGATAAATCGTAGAGGTTGCACATGAAAAAATCTGGACGTGGTTAAGAAAAGGAAACCTTAAAAAAGAAACTGAATCACTAATAATTGCTGCACAGAATAATGCCATAAGGACAAAGCAAAAATTGATAAGATCCAACAAAAAGTAAATGTAGACTACGCGGTAATAGAGATGAGACCGTAAACCATGTGAATGTAGCAAACTAACACAACCGGAATACAAAACTAGACACGACTGGGTTGGGAAGGTGATCCACTGGGAATTATGCAAAAAAATAAAATGTGACCATTCAACAAAATGGTATATGCATAAACCAGAATCTGTTCTTGTGAACGAAACGCATAAAATTCTCTGGGACTTTGAAATAAAAACGGATCACCTCATCCCAGCAAGAAGACCAGACCGAGTGTTGATTAACAAAAAAGAAAGAACTTGTCAACCGGTGGATTTTGCAGTTCCAGCAGATCACAGGGTGAAGCTAACAGAAAATGAAAAAATGGACAAATACCTGGACTTTGCCAGAGAACTGAAAAAGTTATGGAATATGAAAGTCAAAGTGATACCAATTGTAGGTGGTGCATTTGGAACGGTCTCAAAAGGATCGGAAAAGGGTTTTGAAAGTCTGGAAATCAAAGGAAGGATTGATACCACCCAGAACACTGCACTGCTGAAATCTGCCAGAATACTCAGAAAAGTCCTGGAGACCTGAGGAGACTTGCTGTCACTCAGACTCCAGTGAAAGATCATCAGCTAACGCTGATGTGAAAACTCAAAAGTAGTAAATAATAATAATAATAATAATAATAATAATAATAATAATGCCGGGAAAAGCAATTGCAACATATTGACAAACAGAAATATATCAAAAAACAGAAATGGGAAGAAAAACAACTACACAGGTACTTCAAGCGACAAACTCAAGAGATATCACATCCGAAGACATGGACATGGCTAAGAAGAGGAATCCTCAAGAAAGAAACCGAAACGCTTAAAATCGCAGCATAAGACTATGCCATAAAAATAAACTATATAAATGCAAAAATAGATACGACGCAGCAGAATAGCAAGTGCAGAATGTTTGGTGACAGGGACGGAACTGTTAATCATATAATAAGCGAATGCAGTAAACTTGTACACAAGAAAGTACAAGACTAGGCACGACACGGTGGGGAAGGTAATCCACTGGGAATTGTTCAAAAATTTCAATTTTTACCATACAACTAAATGGTATATACACAAGCCTGAACTTGTCCTGGAGAATGGGATGCATAAAATTCTCTGGCACTTCGATGTAAAGACGGATAATCTAATCCCGGCGAGGAGACCGGACCTAGTATTGATCGACAAGAAGAAGAGAACCTGTCATCCCGTGGATTCTGACCAACACTCAAAGAAAATGAAAGAAAACGAAATGATAGACAAATACTTGGACCTTGCCAGAGAACTGAGGAAACTGTAGATGAAGGTCATACCGATCGTACCAAACGGTCCCCAAAACTCTGGAAAGGAATTTGGGGGAATTGGAAATCAGAGTAAGAATCGATACCCTCCACACTACAGCACTGTTAATATCGGCTAGAATACCTAGAAGAGTCCTGGAAACCTGAGAAGACTTGCTGTCACTCAGCCGCCAGTGAGCAACCAGCTACGGTAGTTGTGAAGACCTCAATAAAAACAACAACAACAGCAACAAGATATGCCATAGAACAAACTATATAAAGGCAAAAATAGAAACGACGCAGCAGAATCTTTAAAGACAGAGACGAAACGGTTAATGCAGCAAACAAGCTCAAAGAGAGTACAAGACTAGGCACGACACGGTGGGGAAGGTAATCCACAGAGAATTGTGCAAGAAATTCAATTTTTACCATACAACTAAATGGTATATGCACAAGCCTGAACCTAAAGCGAAAAGATAGACGAAGACTTGGACCTTGCCAGAAAACTAAAAAAAATCTGTGGAATTAGTGCCCTTGGAACGGTCACGAAAGGTTTGGAAAATAATTTTGATGGATTGGAAATCAGATGAAGAATCGAGACCATCTAAACTACAGTATCGGCTAGAATACTCAGAATAGTCCCGAAGACCCGTGGAGGCTTGTTGTCACTCAGCCTACAGTGAACCACCCGTAACAGCAGGTGTGAAAAACTTCATAATAATAATCATAATATATAAAAACTCTTGAACAATAAAATGTTACAAATGCATAGGACTTTTAGAAGCGAAAAGGATCAAGCAAGCAGAGATGAAAGGAAAAGGGGAAAAAGAATAACACAGGAGAACAAGAATACTCATAGAAACTAAGCTCTACAGAAGTAATCTTATCAAAGGAATGAATACCTGGACCAAATATAATATTCACTGGGCCATTCTTAGAATGGACAAAGGAAGAACTCAGACATATTGAGCAAAAAACTAGGAAATTAATGACAATGCACAAGCCTTTACGCCCCCAGAGACAATAGAGATAGGCGATATTTATTAGGAAAGGAAGGTGGAAGAGGTTTTGACAATTTAGAGGATTTCCTAAATGCCACAATCCAAGAACTTTAGGAGTACACAGAAAAGAGCAAGGAAAGATTACTTAGCAGACAGCAGCAGCAACATATGGAAAAGCAGAAAAACAACAAAACCAAGGAAACAGACATGGGAAGAAGAACATTATATGGATAAATCAAACGACAGACTGGGAGATTGCACAGGAAAAGAACTTGACAGGGTTAAGTAGGGAAAACCTCAAGAGAGAAACTGAATCACTAATAATTGCTGCACAAAACAGTGCAATAAGAATGAATTATATCAAGGCAAAAATTGATAAGACACAACAAAACAGCCGATGTAGAGTGTGTGGTGACAGGAATAAGACCATTAATCAATGTATTAAGTGCATGCAG